>PVKB01001491.1:0-171545 GCA_004027205.1 Ctenodactylus gundi
AAAAAATAAATGAATTCTGATTTAATGGCTCATGGATATTTAGCAACAATATGCATGCGATACTTCAGGCTCACATAAGAAGAAGATATTTTGACTATACAAGTTTTAAGGGTAAAATCTAGATATCATGAAAATATAGAAGCCAGGGATTGTGCTTTTCTTAATGCATTATTTTTTGAAAATACAGTTATATCTAATGAAAATCAGTTAGAAGAGAATGTTGCCTTTTAAGATTTAACAGGGAATCTGTGACCTATTAGACAGATACTGATTATAGAAATTTAAAAGCAACAAAATATAATAATGGATATACACATAACTTGTTACTCCATCATCAGAATAGTGATGCTTAGATAAACATTGTTGATCAAGTTTTTATTCTTCCTTTTAAAATATATATTATGCGAATACATATTTTTAAGGATATTGTTTTTATTAACAACTTCTTGAGTTGTAAAAGAATTTATGAAAACTTTAGTCAATTAGGAGAAATGACTATGGAAAAAATAAAATATAAGAACAATAATGAGATAAAATTCTTAATGATTCTTAAAGACATGCTCGGGAGCAGCGGAGGAGACATACTGTAGAATATAACATCCACCTACAAAACTTCCAAAATTATTTAAAAAATTCTGCGGAGACTCAGGATACAAAATTAATTAAAAAACAGTAGCGTTTCTCTAACCTAACAATGAACTTACTCAGAAAGAGATGAGAAGAATCACCTTGTTCTCAATAGTTCCTTAGGAAATTTAATATCTAGGAATAAACCTAGCTCAGAAAGTGAGGGACTTCTACACTAAAAACTCTCTTATATTGAAAAAAGAAATCAAAGAAGGCATCAGAAAATGGAAAGACCACTGTTCTTCCTGGATAGGCAGAATTAATATTGTCAAAAATAGCTAGACTGCCAAAATTGATATGCAGATCCCATAAAATTCTTATCAAGGTATAAGTAATAATTCCTATAGATCTTGGAAAAGCAATCCGAAAATTCACAGGGACCCAAAAATAACTGAGAATAGCAACAGCAGCCCTTAGCAACAAGTCAAAAACAGGTGGTGTTATGATTTCAGACATCATCGTGTCACAAAGAAACAGCGAAGAAAAGAAAACCGTATGGTATTGTCAAACAAACAAACGAACAAACAAATGAGTAGGTTTACAAATCGAACAGAGCTGAGGAAGCAGAGACAACCTCAAGCACCATTAAGTATCTGATTCTGACAAAGAAGCCAAAAACACACACTGACACCTGGATTAAGGAGAGCCTCTTCAACCCGTGGTGCTGGGAGAACTGGTTATTCACATGGAGTCGAAGTAGGCACACACCTTTCAACATTTATTAAAACCAAATCACGCTAGATCAAATATCTAGATGTTAAAATGAAAACACTCAATCTCCTGGAGGACAAAATCCATACTATGAGGATCCAAGCATGGACAAAGACTTTCTCAATAAAACAGCTGATGCAAATGAAATAACTCCCATAATCAACAAATGGGATTTTAGCAAATTAAATGTGCCTGTAGAGCAATAAATAAATAAATAAATAAGTAAATAAATAACAGAGTGAAGAGAGAACAGATAGAATGGGAAAAAACTAACACCTACACCTCAGACAAGAGGATCATAACTGAAGTATACAAAGAATAGATGCCTCAAGAATCAAAGACCCTACTAAAAATGGGCATTCGATGTAAACAGTTCTCAGATAAAGAAGTGCAAATGGTCAGCAAATGCGTGAATACAGGGGAAATAGAGTATTATATTAAAAGTATAGATAATAACGAATACATTAGTGAATTTTTAGAAGTCAAAAAATTACAAAGCTTAAAACTTTTCACTCTTCAGAATTGTGCAAAAACTTTAATGGAAAAATATGTGTCTTTGTACACAAATCAGAGAAACAGATTACTTCCTTGTTATTTCGACTGTCTTATTTCTTTTTCACATTTCTGTAAAATAATAGTGTTAGCATTCTTTAAGAATATCTACCTTTTCAGAGTCACAAACCTCCAGAGTGAGAGCAGTAAGATAATTTAAGCTGATGTAATCATTCAAATCTGTTTTTCTGGTTTCATGATGTTTGGTCAAATAATAAGGTCCTCTGTGTTCCGGTTGGTTGTATGTGATTATGCTGCTGTACTACATAATTAAATTAGATGATCTCCAAAATTTTGAGAAACAATTTTAGACAGTGATAATATAGAAGATTGTACATATAACCATGATGATCCAAGCACCAGAACATCCTCCAGACACTGCCCCCTCCCCCACGTGGCAGTGACAAGCTCCCTTACCAGATTTCCTTTTCAATACTCAAACATGTGTGGAAAGGTGTACTCTTTTGCCTATTACCACAAATTGAAAAAAAAAATCCCTCATCCTTCTGTCTGGCTACTTCAAATCCATGAGAAATCTGGCTTAACTAAAAGAATAACAACAGAATTCCAAAGGCATTGTTCTACATTCATGTTTGAGCTTAGACCCAGTTGAGACAAGCAGACATAATTCAATTAGGCTTTAGAAAAAGTGGATTTGCAGCTAGTTGTTTGGAGTAACAACTGTAGCAGCTGACTCCCACCTTTTAATTACCCTTAGATTTCTGTACACACAACAGTTAAATTCATTCTAACTTGTTACTAAGAGTTTTCCAGAAAGGAAAAATTGATGCCTCTGACATGTTACAGCATGAAAACAGGAAGTCGAAAGTCTAATTGAGTAAACTTGTTCGATAGCAAGTGTATCTATTAGTCAATGATATGAGTGACATCAAGTTGATGAATGTATACATCTTTCATAAAGTATTTGAATATCTTCCTGACAATCATTTGTTCCTAGATGAACATAGTTATCTATTCTGAGATGCAGGATTAAAGCATAAAAATCATTTTGTATTTGCTGTAAAGTATAATAAACTAAAAGATCGTAACCCACATAGATACATCTTGATAAATAATTGTGAAGCAAATACTCATTTAGTAAAACAGCGCAAAGTCTCCAGCACCCCAAAACCTTTGATGAAGCTTCCCAGTACCAAATTCTCCTCCCACATTGTCCCCTTCCAAAGTTAAAAAATCCCTTTGACTCTTGTTCTGTTTTTTTTTTTTTTTGGATTATGTCTTTTAGTTTGTGCTTGAGAACTCTTTAGACTGGTTTATCTTGGTTTATGACCGTTATTCTGTTCTTGCTAATCTTATTTTATAATATTTTATTACATGAATATTCATTCTTACTTTACTAATATGGACAACAAAGTTATTTCCAACTTGAAATTTCAAAATTATCATGATAATTTTGTACATAGCTGCATACATTCAGGGCTGGAAATATGTAAGGATGATATACTCCATTGATTGCTTTATTTATTATTTGCATATATTGTAGTATAATAGAGAACTCCACTTTTCCAAAGAAGTTGTAAAATTTAAATTCCCATAAATACTATGTAAAATATCACTTCATTCAAATATGTTTCAAAGGAAAAAAAGAAGAGGGAATTTAAGAATGCTCTTTTTATTTCTTGTTTCATGTTATATGTAGATGTTATTAAACTATAGACTAAAGAATTCTATATAAAAGTTAAAAGAAAATGAGGATCCTCAAAAATAGTAAAGAGTGAATGAAGATAAGACGAAGAGTAGAGGAAAAAAACTGAATGAGGATTAGTAAGAGATAAAGATTTCATTCTTTATCAAAATATTTTGATTATTATCAGACCTTTCTATGCCTCTCTCACTGTACAAGGAAATGGTAACCGTCCTGCGGAAGGATGGAGAACTTACTCAGATCTGCACTGGGTGCAGTCAGAACTAAAACAGCACAAATCAGAGGAAGAAACCCTGGGTAAACTTAGTAGTGGAACACTGAGTTCTAAGTATGCAAGCTAAATTACTTATATATTATTAAATTAGATAGGCAACTATTTGGATGGAAGAAGGTGATTGCTACAAGTGTCTTTTTTTTTTTTACTTCATTATGATAACTAAAGCGAAACATTGCAAGGTTCTTAGGATTCTGTCATTAAAATATTTATACAATTCCTTTCTTTCTGGAGAATTTTCATGTTGTTTAGTATGAGCCTTATTAGTAAAATTAGAAACTTGACCTCTAACCTTCCAGTTATGTGGAACCTATGTAAGAAAAAGCCTGGAAAAGGCAAGAGAATGGAGCGGAAGAGTTGCAGTGTCCTCTGCCTCATTATCAGTAAGTCTTGGTTTCTGCTTCGTCCAGTTTTAGAAACGCCAGAACATGAACCTCTGTCCTTCAGCGTCAAGTCTCTGCTTGTGGAAATCTTGTTTTTAAATTTCCAGAAGAAGACCTGTTAAGTCACAGATAAACACATGTATGTGTCAAGCAGCAAGAATTGATCATTTCTTTGAGAAGAAACTCTTCTTATAGTCATACATATGCCATTGTCAGTGAGTGTGTGTGCCTGTGTGTGGTACTAGGGATTGAACTCAAGATCTTCATCTTGAGCTACATCAATAGCTGGTTTTGTTGGCTTATTTTTCTTTTATTTTCTGAGGGAGCATTTTCCCAGATGGCCGAATTGCCTGTGTTGGACTTAAACTCATAATCCTTTTGCCATAACCTCCCAGGATGCTGGATTACAGGTATGTACCATCTGACTCCATTGAATACAATTGGATATTAATTTATTTAGACCTACATGTTTCAATATATGCTGATTAATTCTAGCTTGTTTATTCTAGCACTGATTGATACTATGGGAATTTTTGCTGATGTTGACTATAACACAAAGCTGAAATAAGTACCTTATAATAAAAAATAATTGTAAAAAATATAAATTGTAGTATATACTGGATCACTAGAGGTTGACTCGAGATAAAATTAATTGAAAGTGTATTCTTGCCTGCTTCATTGTGGTCATAAGTAATAAAATAGAAGGTTTGTACTATTTGGAAAAAGAAGAATATGGCTTAAACGAAGACTTTCATCATGAAGTTATTTTAATTTATTTTTTGCTCTGAGTATAACATAAGGTTTTTCTTTTGTAGAAATAAAGATTTCTGTCTTTTCTAAAAGTGTACTGGGAAGTCAATATTCCCTAAACAGATACAGTATTTCCATATGAATATGAAGACTAATTTTTTTTTCACATTCATGTAATTTCTTCCCAGTCATCCCCACTGCACAAACCCTGCCTGTTTCACTTCCCTGGGAGATTGTATTCTTTTAGAGAATTGCATACCCCATGAATGCATATTATCTTTCATCTTGAAAAACGCCAATAAAAAACAAATTATATTTGTTCTCTAAGATGTTTTCTACAAACCATGACTGATTAGTGTTATATGTGACACCCACAAGAACAGTAATCAAGGTTATGTTAGCATTGATTTTACAGAGGTGAAGTCCCTTTGATGTATTACTCCATCAACACCTGCAATGACAAAATTTGCACATGAAATTAATCCCAATTAATTATACTGTTTGTAGGTAGCTCTACTTCTTTTATGTTGTGAGATAAATATTAATTTAGTGACTTTTGTCACCTTATGAGGCATATGAGGGAGATTCTATTGATTTGAATTCTGAAAAATAAAAGAAAGGTTAGACAACTGAAGGGAAATGGAAAGCTAATCTAGTCATTTGGGAGTAACTCGAGTCTGAAAGCATTATAGCACTATTTTATTTTCATTCTTACCACTTAATTTTGAGTTCAGGTTTCTGAGAAAAACTGCTCGATCTTATTTGATCTACAGTTAATGTAAATATTTACCTACTCATGAATTTTCTATACTTTTCCAACTACCTTTTGACTCGGTTTTCTGCCCTATCCCTACACAGCCTCCATTCTAACAAGGGAAAAAACACTTTGAAATTACATTATGACGAACACTATCATACTTACTGAGTCTTTTCTGTGATATAATATTTTAGTCTTAAAATATTATGATTAGATTTATGAAGTAGAGTCATTCCTTTCTCATGTCTTTATGCTCCCAGTATGATAGGAAAAAGTGCCAAAATTGTAATTCTAAGATAATTAAATGTTAGCTTTTATAAATTATATTATATATAGACAGATATATGTTATGCATGAAATTTAAAAACATATGTATGTGTACACACCTTGCTATTAAAATTACATTGCATTCATGTGTAAGGGGGCTGAGGATCTATACTCATATGTGGTACCCATCATTATGTGTGTAAACATCGTATTATATTTTACGAGATTATTTCTTTTTAGATTTACTTATCCCTCAATTGGGCAGTTGAAGCAGAAGAGTTGCCTTGAGTCCAAAGATAGCTTGTGCTACACAGTGAGTTCAGGGCCAGCCTAGGCTACAGAGCTAGACCTCATCTAAAAACAAAGCAAGCAAACAAAATGAATTACTTATCTCTGCATGAAATGGTTCAAGACCTAACTTTTAGTTTGATATATAATTATTCTAACAGCTATAGCTTTTAAATGTATCTAATTGTTAATTTGAATCTACAGGATTTAACTTACAGCACTGATACTGAAATTGCCAAGCAATACATTGATTTTATTGAAATTTTGTTTTAAAAATTTTTATCAGTTCCTCTGTCACCTGGCAAAAATTTTTATTATTTTTAAGATAAATAATAATTATCTTTCATTAAGTCAAATAAATGCATATTCAATTTTGGGCGATTGATAAAACACTGGCGGCACTTGTTTAATGATGTAACATTGTGAATAGACAATATGGGCTGACACAGAGAATACATTCTGAAATCAGATCATGTTTTTGCATCTGATTTTTACATTTGTTGACTGTATGGCTTTAACCTGTTATGTATGATATATTAACTTACTTTTTCTCTTATTCTTATAATTTCAATATATTTCCAAAGCACTTGATGCATATTTTAGTAAAAATATTTTTTCATTGTACTTACTTACTACTTAAAATATTAACAAGTTGTCACAGATGATCTATGTGTAATTACTATGTTTAATCCTAATAATGATCTTGTGAAGCATATTGACCACACAGCCTATATTGTAAAGTATATCTTTTGCTGAGAGAAAATGTTCTGCAAGATTCACTTTGGGTAAATCATTGTCCTATAAATTCTCAGATCCTGGTTCCAGTGTAAACGCTGGCAGCAGGAAGCTTACTGAGTCTTGTCCTTCTCTGCTGCAACGACAACCAAATCAGATTGCTGAGAGAACCCAATGGGGGCTTATGTAGAAACTATGGCTCATCCAGCTGAGGGCGTATTTTACAAATACTGGAGTGACAAAGAGTACTCCTAATCAAAAATCAGCAGACAAGTCACTTTGTCTACCTGTTACCAAACGCCTCCCCCCAGCACCAATGATTTCTGCTAGGCACCAGCACAAGGAACCAGTTGGCACACAATACTAA
Source organism: Ctenodactylus gundi (assembly GCA_004027205.1). Lineage (NCBI taxonomy): Eukaryota > Metazoa > Chordata > Mammalia > Rodentia > Ctenodactylidae > Ctenodactylus > Ctenodactylus gundi. The sequence goes on from PVKB01001491.1 coordinate 7,378, forward strand.
CTTCCTCTAATTTTACATCTCCTAGGTCCCTCTTAGCACTCTGTTTATCAGTATCAAGGATGCTGTGCGTGTCCTTCCTTCAGTTACATCATTCCCTTTATAGTGTGCCCAAGCAACTTCAATGCTTGCAACTCTGCTCACTGGGAGGATTTTCTCACTGCTGCCATGTAGGACAATCACCATGTGAGATCACGGTACAGATTTTATTGAGACATTGAACAGACCTGTTTCTGATCCAGTCTAGGATTCTTCTTCTTTGGGAAATCTCCAAAAACCCACAATTGTGAGCAGTGAAAAAACAGACATTGTGGCAGTGGTCTGTGCCAACTCTGTGTGTAAATGGCTTGCGCACTCTGAGCATGTTCCCATCATGATATTAACTACAAGATCCCTTAAGCTTTATGGCATAATAAGACTCTACCTTGTTTGTGATGGGCAATTCACTTCCTAGGTTCCTTCATGCCACCATCAGATTCTTACATCCTGATCTTCTTTGCAAGAACTCTAAGAATAATGGCGGCAGAGAATTCAGCTAAAATCAAAGGGGGTAAGGGAGTTTGTGTGATACAAGCCTCCAAAAGCATCACATTCAAGGAACTTCCAGTTTCGACTGAGCAATAATGTAGAGATACAGGTAGTAATGCTAAAACAATTGAATATTCAAAATTATTGATATACAAAATTGTTTCCTAGACATCCTTATGCCAAACCCTCTTAGGTATTATAAGAAAACAACAAAAGCAATGAAAAGAAGAGATTGCAAACTTAAGCAGCTTGGGTTAATGCAAAGCACAAGCCAAAACCAAAGAGATAAAAGGTACAGAATTCAAAATCAAAACTGCACTTGGATGAAAGGTGTGTGCACCATTATCAATGATATCAACAAGGGCTTGTTACAGTGCTAACTTTGCAGTATGTGCAAAGATTTTAAAAGCGGATTTAGATCTCAGTTTTTACACACAGGGGGCAAAGACACTCTGTTCCTTGACAGCTACTGTGTCTGACTGCTTAGTAGAGAGCCAAGATGGCACCACTCTACTAATGTCAGGATACAGGCAAGGTGATGGGTCGTGTGCTGTGGCTAGAGTTTCTAAGAACCTGGAAGTCAGTGTATGAGCGGACTCAAGCTTCTGCTGTTCTCCCTTCTCCTGGTGTAGAAGGCTACTGAGATTCCTTATAGATTCTGAATTGTTACATGAGTTGGGGAATTACACAAGATGTTATATGCAAGCTATCCCGTGTTTTCTTCTTCCTTGTTACTGTGATTATCTCTTAGTTTGGCCATGAAGATTATTCAAGAATAAATATTTAATTTACATAAAAGTAGATTTTAATGTTCATAAAATACATTCATAAATTGTGTCTTTGCCACTATTTACATTGTGTATTTTAAGCATAGCAATCTGTGAATATACCAAAATGTATCCAAATATGTTTTGAACATATTATTATAGACAAGACACTCTGTTAGGAATTGTATGGATCAAAAATGTGGGTCACTAGACTCTGATGATAGTGTTATGATTTTTGTAATTGAAATACATATATAAATTGTATACAACGTGGTGTACTCACAGTGCCCATCTTCATGCACACATCTGTTCACATATGGTGAATAGAATTGGAAATTTAAATAATAGACATTAAAATATAAAAATGCAGCCCACAACTTTATTACACATTGACAAAGGAGTAGCAGATTAGAACAGGAGAAATAGATCAATAGTGGATATGACATTTGGAGACAAGAACACTAATCGGTCTTAATAGTGGCCTTGAAAACATGGTACCAACACAGGTAAGAAAGGAGAACTTTAATGTGCAGACACAAAAACAGCAGGATCTGAGGGGAAAGGCGTGAGTCGAGACTGCATATATTGGTTTGTTTAAAAAAAGCTTAAAAAGAATCAAAATGATGAACTAATAATAGATTATGAAGAAAGTGACTACTAGGACGAATCAAGATTTTACTAATTGGTTCATAAAGATAAAGTTAGCATTTTCAACTGTAAAACAATAATCATGTCCATAAAATGCAGTATTTTAGCGTTTTTGTTTTAGATATTCCATTTTTATTTATTAAGCTTGCATACAGTTTCCTCTGACTCATAAATAAAAGCTATTAATCCGATAGGCAAAGGAACTGGTGACAGGTTTGTGTTTATTCTTTTGTTACTGATGTCATTATTAATCTAAATACATCTTGAGAAAAGTCAAAGAACACCCTTTTTAATCTACTTGCCAGTGGACATTGGCCAAATTGTAAAATTTAACGACAATTCCCAGGAATGTTATGAAATCTATCATAGGTTTGTGGTATACATTTGCAGCGACACTTTCTATGCACACAAATACACCAGCACCAGATACAAAATGCCTCCCTGTTGATACATATTAGTCTTTTCAAAGAATCCAAGCTTCTCTATTTGCATATGAATGTGAAATAATTCTATGAATGTGCATGTGGGATTTAATTGTTTTTTAGACAATATACTCTTATCTTTTTGGAAGCAATTCAGGGCATCAAAGGGTTGTCAGTGATGAGCTCGCTAATTACTTTCCAATACTTAGCCCTGTATTTCGCTTCATTACTGGGGCTCTGTTCCCTCTAGTTTTACATTTACTATCGAAAGTTCATTTAGAATCCAGTCAATCTTCCAGTGCTAATTCTGCACTTTAAATTTTTTATTCAACCAGGACACAATGGGAATAATCCTTGTGGCTGCCAAGGAGATGCATATAAACTTTTCTCTGCATTGTCTGTTTAAAACTTCATTGAAAACATAATTCAAAACGGACAGATTAGACCTACCGAGCATTCAGAAGATGTGTTGTCATTTTGGTCCGCATAATAAGTCAGAGAGAAAAAATCCCAAATACATTATTTCATCATATTAAATTTATACCTTTTAATGGCACAGGTGTTGATTGTTTTGCTTTCTTTAATATTTTTTTTTTAGGTCTCTGAACATGACCAGTGGGTCAGAAGGGTTCTGCAATTGCCCAGCAAGATCTCTCAGTAGTAACTACATGGCAATACATGTCTCTGATTTTGTCTTTGCTTTTTGAACTGACCTTTGAAGCAAAACCTATAAATTCAGTATCAGCAAAATAGATTATTTGATAGTAATATTATCCCTTTAAGCAGATTGCAATCATTTTCTTTGGATGTGTTTCTGTCCCGCCAATTATAAACAGCACCAGACACCTGGCCTTTCGATTATTGATCATTGCTGTGCTTTCTTGTGTATGTCCAACGTGCATGTCCTTCTTTCTTCAAATTAGATAAAGGCACACATATGTGACAATAGCCTCAGAATCTAATGTTTTGAGATTTATGATTTGCTTTATGATGAGCTACTCAGATCAGGACTTCTGCCCTTAAGTGACAAATACACCCTTGCACATGATTTCATAAGTATTGAAATGTAGAGTTAAAATCTTAACAAAACTTTTCAAGCAGTGAAAGACTTGGCAGGTAAGATGGAAACTATTATGATGGCCAAGCAGAGATTAAGACTGTGATGACAGTTCACTCGAAAGATGATTACAGGCAAATGCCAGTAAACCTGTAGGAAGTTTGCAGTTTTGATGAGGCTATAGTTTGTGTGTGATATTGCAAATGAAACACTTGAACCACGTGTGAGTTGGCGAGTAGAGAGAGAATGCCAAGGGAGAAGGAACATCAGCACAATGTTTTCACGAGGCATATTAAGTCACCAAGTTAGGACGGTCATCTGGGCTGATGAGATGTGAAATATTACAAACAATTTCAAGATATGGATTAAACCAGAGTGTTGTGGAACAATATCAAGAATTCCTAAATTGTGAACTTTGATTTGCAGGTAAAGGCATGTAGGTTATATTCCCTATACTCCAAGATTTAGCAGAAAGTGATTCATTCTGTCAGACGTAGATCTCTGCACAGTTATTGAGAGGAAGAACTCTCTAAGACAAACACAAGTATTTTCTCTCCAGCCCACTATACTACAGGTCACCTTCTATTAACAATGTCTGAGCTATTTAGAAGCCATGCTACTAAAATGTAATAAGAAGTATCTGCAAATAGGCATTTTTAACAGCTTTGTTTAAGCAAACTAAAAGAATCACAATGAATTAAACCTAATGTATACTACGATTGAATGAATTTATATGAATTTTCAAGTTTTTATGTTCTAACCCAAGTCTGGGAAGACAAAAACCAGTAAATTAAATATAATAGAAATAATTTATACTGAAGTATGGGTGAGTACATATATGAATAAATGCAGAAGCAAGTGTTGTCAGTCTGTATTTTATGTCTGAGGCACTTAATTAAAATGTCCCAATAGACTATCCAGGGAACTTGTTGTGCATGAAAACTCTGCTCAAATAAGCATCCATCATCACCATATGGGATGGATTCCTCCTGAATTATTTGTAGTATAGGAGGAAGTATTTATGAGCCAAGTTGGTGAGCAAAGATGGTGTACAGTTGGAAAGATCATTTGGAAAAACAACTTAAGCAAATATGTAAAAATGTCATCATCTGAATGTCCAACCTCAAAGTCCTTAGCTCATGATAATTATTATTATTGCCTCTCTGTATACTAGGCCTAAATTCTCTGAGGGAAGGTACTGCCTTGTCTTATGACTTAGGAAAGTTTTAATGAATGCAATATAAACATAAAGGGATGGAGCTCTATTTTTTTGAAATATTGAGTGAAATAAATTTTTTTTCACTTGGGACACTGAAGCAGGAGGGTTGTTGTGAGTCCAAGGATAGCCTGAGTTTCATAGGAAGTTTGGGATCAACCTGGCCTATAGAGCAAGACCCTGTCTCAAAAACTTAATTTATACAGACACAACTTTCAAAGCTTGTCTTTCTGTACAATAATACATCTTTGAGACTATGTGTTCAAATGAAGTTTAGATAATTACGTTTTTTAAAACATACAAATATATTAGATATGTGGTATATGTTACAATGATATTTAAAGAAATTCTGAAACTGTGGTATTGAGAAAGATATTATAATAAAGATCATTAATATTCATCAAAATCTTATCTTTCTTGGTAATTAAATAATCCATTTTTAATGTTAAGTAGAACAAAAGGAGTATCGTATGAAAGAAATTAAGGTCCTGTCTTTGAACTCTTGCCAGATAGTGTTTCACCAAGAAAATTTTAGCTCATCTGCTAGGTCCTTTAAGCAAGTTGTTGAACTTTTCCTCTTCCAGGAGTATACAAGAAAAATAATTTCTGCCCTGTTTTGTGGGAATAAAAATTGAGATGATACAGAATAGCAAGAAAAGTAATTGATGGTACATATGCAAATACTATTATAGTTATAAAAGAAAGTGTTTGTACATGAAGAGAAAGTTTGTCTTAATAGATAACATAAACATCTGAAGGAAGATTAAATTGCATTCAAGCACAATGTTCTGGTCTGGACTGAATCGCAACAGGGTAAATACACATGATAGTCCAAGAGAAAATTCTCCTCTAAAGACTAGGTCTCATAAGCTTCAATTATAACACCACACACACACACACACACAAAAAAAAAAAAATTCTTTAGTTTTCTCGTTTATTTTTATTAGTTTAGTAGAAAGAGAAATGCGTAGATCTTCTGACAACTATAACAGTTTATGAGCCATAAAGTCAGGTAATAGAAGTTGTTGATTAAAAATACATGCTTTTTGAAAAGTATTAAAAATAATAAGACACCCTGATGTTTTAAGGCTTTAGGTACATAAGTCTCTTGTTTTGACACTTATATTACCACTGAAACTCCTTGATTAAACATTTAACCATCGTTTGAGTTTTGTTTGTTCTGAAATTTTTTATATCTTGATTTGATTCAACCCTTTGCTTCACTGATTTAATAAAAATAAGTGCTGTTACCTTTGCAAATTATTAACATGTAGGACTTCGTTGGAGATTGTTAATACATGAGCTAAGCATACTATATCAGCTAGGTTTGGAGAAAAAAAATACTCATGAACTTTGGTTTGAACTTTTGGTGACTGGTCACTGCTATGTTCACAATAGCTTGTTAATAGTAGGCAAAAGAAAATCTGTTGATTAGTTTTAAAAGTCAGTTCTGCTTAGGAAAGTAATAGGCATGAGCTGTTTAATTTCATTTGAAATAATTTTCAAAAGTCAGAGACAGAAAAATAAAATCTTAATTTGTGTCATTCTTTTTACAAAATTGAATACACAGAGAAAAATCCTTTAAAGCTACTTCAATAATCATTTACAAAAATATGACTTTTTTCCTAAAGTGTGATTCCTCTTCTTACTAAAGAGGCCAAAATTTATTTTGCCTAATGGTGTGCTAACTCTGAGGGTGATGCAGTTGTGTGCTCAATGAGAACACAATCTCTCAGTCGTAGGCCTTGTGCGTTTGTCCCAACCGTTATTCCCTGGCTCTGTGATCTTGTATGTAGCCCCATATATTTCTAGCCCTCAGTTTCCCTAAACATTATACTAGCTTCAGTTCCTATTTATATATTTGATGAGGATACTGATTGAAATGATGCAATTAAATGTGTGAAGAATTTGTCTTTCAAAATGTTGGTTACAAGCTATATTTCTCTACCTAAGGTATACCTCTACTTATGTAACCAATATTCTCCAGAGACATATATCTAGATCCATATATCTATATGTTTCTGTATATTTTATCTATATTTACAGCTAAACAGATGACCGATGATAAATAGCAGATAGGCAGGTAGGTAGGTAGGTAGGTAGGTAGACAGATAGATAGATAGAAGCTTGCTTTCTCCGTCACAGAGCCCCACGGTACTAACACGGCTGGTTTCCAGTGGTGCATCTCTGTTCCTGGCTTGTGCACAGCTATCTCATTTCTTGCTGTGCTCTCAAGTGGGTAGAATGGCAGAAGACGCTCTGGTGTCTCATCCTCAAAGTAGGTGTCTTCCTCGATTTAGTATCCTATCCTTAGGGCATCAAATAGCCGTAATTATTCTTTGATGACCTAAACTCCTAAATGATGACATTGGGTTCATTGATTCAATATGTGAACATGAATTGTCTCTCTTTTGACCCATGTTTCTACTTTTAGCTTTTATGGCCCTTTATTGAGCATCTAGAGTGTTCCGTATTTTCCTTGTTAGCCTTCTAAGATGAGTCACATGTGATTCGCAGTTATGGCTAAGTTTCTCTCAGGTATGGTCCTCACATTTTGCCTTGAATAGTCAATAAAGACATTTGATAATCTTACATGACATGAGATTCTAGACTGGCCTACTTGATAGCCAGCCTAGATTAATGTTAGTCAACACTACTGAGGGAGGGTTTGAGTTAGTCTTCCAATGCTGTGAGAAAATCCCTGAGAAAATCAACTTGTGCGGTGAAAGATTTATTTTGACTGACAGGTTCAGAAATTTCAGGCCATAGTCAGCTGGTCTGACTGCTGAAAGCTTACAGCAGGCAGAAGTAGAGCAGTGTCAAGGCATGTCAGAGGAATGCTGCTCGATCCAAGGCATCCAGGAAGCATAGAGGGACCAGAAGATCCCTGTGATCCTATCACTTCTCCAAAGGCTCTCAGGTAACAATCAAGCCTTTGAAACCATGTTCCAAGTGGGAAACCTTTTAGATTCCAGCTATAAGAAGAGAGGCCATGTAGGAGAGTAATAGAGGATTTGTTCATAATTCTAAAAATAAAATAAATGACAAAAAAGAAAAAAAACTTAACGTCGCTGGTTTGGAATGTTTGCAGTGAGCTGACGTGTACGCTGGTGGAAAGCTCCTGACATCCTCACTAGGTCGCTTGACAAGGGAATTTCTACCTACAATAAGGGGAAGTCATTTGGAAATTTCAAAATAAAATGGCTCAGAGAGAAAGCATTTGTTTCCTACTCATATAGTGATATAGAGGTAAACAATCAAGGGATTCTGGGTGATCCTGTGCTATAGATCATCTGATTCCTCATCATTTGTTGCCCTGTTATTGGCAATTGATTAACTCACTGGGTCTGAATTTTGGCCTTTAAAAGAATTCGAACATATGTACAGTGTTTAAGGGTATAACCTAAATTTTATATGTACTGGTTTCTCCAGCGAACCATGAAAAGCTAGGCAAAGTAGCCACTGCTGAGCTGAATTTTCAGAACCATATTATTAAAGGAAAAAAATATAGAATATGAGTGACTGAAAATAGCTTGTCAGTTACCAACCTTTCAGATAACAAGGAAAATGGGTTTTGTTCTAAATTTGATGAGAACATCACTAAACATTACGCAGTAAAAAGCTGGGCAACTTCAGTGAATTTACAGATTTGGACGATTGTTTTAATTTTTTGTACAGAAAATAAAATAGAGAAGGGTGGCAGAGAGAAAGGGAGGCAACTTACAAGGTGGTTGTCATGGTCTAAGTGGAAAAGATAAATGTAATTTGGTCAGGGTGTTGTAGGATCCGGATTTGCTCAAGGTAAGCCAGAAATATTGGTAATAATTATTGAAAGAAAAAAATATATAAGATGTATTCTAAGTTTTGGACTGAAAACTGGAAATTTAGACCACTCATTATTAGAAAAATGAATTGTAAAATGTATGGACTTATGCTACCAATATTAAATATAATGCATGCCTGAAGATATTATGCATTTGTTAACATTATTATTGTTGCTTCACAAAGTACCCTATGTCCCAAGATCTACAGGAACACCAGTTAATTATTCCCTGATATAAAAACATTTTATCTCTTTTCCATTCCAAAATGTTCATGAGTTCCTTACATATCCTAGATGAATCCTACACAAGAGAGGACTCCAGGACCCACCAGCTCTTTAATAACAATATTGACTGATTTGGGAAGCTCCTTCAACTTTTAACACTGTAAGTATCTGCATCTGTAGACTGGGGAAAGTGATGCTTATCTTTTCTACCTCAGAGGATCATTGTGGACCCTAATGGAATAAGAGATGTGAAAAGACTGTGTTTAAAATGTTAACATCCTGGTGAATAATTTATATTACGTTTTAAATTTAAATCTGATTCCTCCCTTGGCACCACTTGGTAAAAGCAACAGCTTCTCATGCTTGCTATTTTCCAAATCCCATGACAATTTAGCTTCTCAAAACAGGTCAAGCAGATACCAAAATAAACTAGCTAAGTTAGAATTTGTGGATTTGACATAAGTTTCTTTCCTCCCTGTCTTCCGACTTCCCTTCCTGCCTTTCTTGTGCTTTTCTTTAACTCTATGACCACTCTTTTTGAAAATCTGTCTGGTTATTTGTAACAAGTATCGCAGCCAACATTATATTACGACTAAATTGTATAACTTTCTGACCAGACAATATCATATTAATTTTTGACATTAGTCAATTATCAGTTTTTTGACCAAATTTTCTTAGTAGATTTACACAGTTCATGTCTTAGTTGCTTTTTTTTTTGTCACTAAGACAACATACCGAACATGCACCAACTAGTGTAGGAAAAGTTTCATTCTAGCTCGCAGTTTGTTCATGGGTGGCCGGCATCGGTGAAAGGACATAGTGGAGGTGCAGGTGGGGGCAGTTTCTCACAGCGTTGCAAACAGGAAGCTACCTCAGCCTAACCAAGTTGAGTCCTGGCGGGAAAGCAGGAAGCAGCATTTATGCTTCCAGGTCCCATTCCAATGACTCACCCCTTCTGGGTCCAGTTTCAGTGTTCCACCTCTTCTAGGTTTAAGCCCCCAGTCCACCTCACACACATGAGATGCAATATACACTCCTATAATCCACTCCTCAGATCAGGCCTTCATCTCCTAACAGCGCATGGCTCTATAGATAATCCATAATATCCAAACGCATGAGCCTCTGGGGAACATTTCAGATCTAAACCACAATAGTACCTGATCTATAACTAAGACAATTCAGCCGGCACATTCTGGTAGATAAGTGACTATATTTTGGATTCAGGATGAAAAAATAAGTTAAATTTAGTAAAATAGAGGACAATTGAAAAGCAGAAATATATCTTAATGAATATTTCCCTCCTCAAACCATCACTAACAGCAACACTTGCGTTTTTCTATGCCCTCGGGGTTGAACTATTCATTTTTCTCAAACAGGACAGTATCTGCTCTTGGGACTGTAATGCCCTGGACTTGCAGCTCACACACCTGATATTGCTTTTCCCGGCAATATTAGATTTTATGTGAGGGTTTCTGAAATGTAGCTTAAAATTTTGAAATATCACTGTTGTACCAAAATAAATCTATTACCAATGTTAATGCAAAATTTAATAATTAAGATAAAGAAAAGTGAGAATGCTAAGAAATATTGCATTACTGGTTGTAGTTCAGGCTGAAATTCAGATTTCTAATGTCTTTCATTCTTCACTATGTTTTCCTATTAGGATCATAACAGTACAAATATCTAAGATGAGTAGTTTGAGTACTAACAAGAGTCCAATAATTGATCTATATAAATAAATTGAGTGTTTTTTTTAAAGCTATCTACAATGTCTTCTTTTCTCCTTTTAACATAATCTAGGATTGTCTTCTAGAAATACACAATGACCCACATATGCTGCTCCTTCCAGCTATCTGGGGATAGTTTCTGCTATGCTTTTGTCCAACTTGATGAGATTAGTTTTGAAGGTGGAATTTCTTGAAGGACACAGTTGGGATGTACACTATTAGAACTGGCTAGAGATGTAGCAGAAAGCAAAAGAAACCAGTGATGGTTTAGGAGATTTTTTTGTTTGTTTGTTTGTTTGTTTTTTTCAAAATTATTTACTCTGCCTTTCTGTTTTGTAACTGATTATCCTCATTTGCAGGCTCTGCTTATAGGTGACTGGGGAGAAACAGCTTTTCAGCCTTCATAACTCATAATATTATACTTAGAATTTTAGTGCAAAGGGTTTGTTTTTCCTTTCTAATTGCTTATATTGATTTGATTGATGCTACTTTTACATCAATCATTTTTTTTTTGGCAGAGGATAAGGCATCTAGGTTTGTTTAGTTTGCATGACACAGGTACAGTGGTGACCAAGGGCGATGTTTTGTAGATTTAGCTGGAAGAAAATCAGATAAAGCAAGCAAATTCATACCTATCATGGTGATATCTTGCAGACAGTTTTGCATAGTTGGTTGTTATTTTTTATTTCTATTAAATAAATGGTATTGAGTAATTAAGCTTGAGCAACAACAAAGAGAATTAATGACCAATACATTCATTCATATCTTTTATATCTTGGACTTTTTTTTTGAGACAGGGTCTCAGCAGTAGCCCAGGTTGGTCCTGAACTCAATATGGAGCCCAGGCTGGTCTTGGACTCATGGCAATCCTCCTGTCTCAGCCTCCCATGTGCTGGGATTAAAGGAGTGTGCCACCACACCTGGGTTTATATGGTGCTGTAGAATCGAACTCAGGTACTTAGCACTTTAACTGCTGAGCCATTCCTCCAGCCCCCAACTGTGACATACTTTAAACACTGTTCCACATGACAGGGAGATTCCTTCAATATGGTGGATCATATTCAATTTTGCATAATTTTTCTTCTTACAAAAAAAAAAAAAATCAAAGGGCAATTCCAAAGCTTCCCCCCCTGTCCGTTGGTTCAATTTGGAATAACACTGGACAAACATACTTCCACCCCCAAGTATGTTGTCCACCAGCCACACACTTTCCAGCTGTGCGCTCTTTTGCTGTTCTCCATTCTTCTTTATTTCCACTGGAGATGGTTCTAAGATAAAAGCTGCACTTGTGCGGAGGCAGACTTCAGAGGGAAAGAAAGAGATGGAGAGGAGGGAGAAAGAGTGAGAAGACCCATCAGGATAACAGATTTGCAAAATGTTTAGGCAACTTAAGATGTAGAGAAATAAAAAAATGAACTTATTACAGTCACTAATAAAAGCTTATTACCTAAAAAATACTAAACAGATCAGACACAAAATCACTTTTTAATACAGCAAACAAAATACCATCTAAACAACTAGGAGTAGGTGATAGTAGATCCAAGAGGAAGAAAGATTGCATGTAATTTAATTATAACGCACAGCTATATCCAATTTTAAAGTAGTCAGTCATGTAAGACAAATCAAGAACTACATTACTACTCTTTCTATGTCAAATTTTGTGTATATATTCATTTATTTGTTTGACTTTATAACCAATAAGCCTCTAGAAAATGAAAGCGTCTAGGCATCTGACATCACATTCTTGGTAGCACAAGATATTTACGGCCTAATTATCTTTAGAGGAAAGAGGAGAGCCCCAGAGATGCTCTGTAATCACCTATGTTATGCTAAGTAACAGTAACAGTAACAAGCAACAGTAACAGTAGACAACTCTGAAACAAACCAGGAAAGATTTCTAAAAATTCTCTCCAGCTTACTGGCCTGAAGACCTGAAATTTTGCACAGAGTGACCAATCTTATCTTTTTCCAAGGGATGATATATATATATATATATATATATATATATATATATATATATATATATAGTATGAACTTTAGAATGACAAAGATGTATTGAAAGAATCACAAATTTAGGACCATTTAATTTTTGTTAATTTTTAAAATGATATAAGAAATAATATTAGACACATAAATATACATTTTAAAGCACTTTAATTTCCTTGAGAGGAGGTTTTTAGTCTATGGTATAAACGGTGGGAATCTATTGATATTTCTCTTGGGGAAGATTATGGAAAACAGTATAGTATAATATAATTTGAGAACTAGTTTGGTGATCATGATACAATAAGAAAAATAAAACAATTTGAAAATGTAAAGTAAAAATAAGGTGGACTGTTTACATAAGAATGAGGCTGCTTTCTTAACAGAAAATCATACATGCCCTTCTAAATATTAAAGGGAAATAAACATGACCAAATAGAAGGCCTTCTTCTTATATGTCTTTAGTATACATGAACTTGGACTCTTATCATTCCCATATGAAATATTACTGTATTCTAATGTATATGCATTCATAGCAGTAATTTAAAGTATAAAATGAAAACTTATGTTTGTTATTCTACATCACAAATGAGCCATCTGTGCCTCACTTACTAAAACTGGCCTGCTAACAGCCTCAGAAATATCATTTATGGTAACTTAGCTATATTCAATGTTTTTCTATTGTCTATATCTGCTTAATGCTACAGTAGCAGGTTCAAACACAAGCAACAAAGTCACAATGGCCTGCAAAGCCCAAAACAAATACTACCTGGCCTTTTGCATGAAGGTATGCCTATCCCTATCGCATGTAGTACTCTGTATTATTGAACTACTTACACTGTTTCTAGCACAGCATTGAAAATATTAATACAGAGAAAATAATGATGTTGAAGACTGTGATGATAAATAAAAACGAAATCATTCAAATGAGTAACAAAAATTAAATATGTAAAACTTATTAACAAGAAGGAAACTCGCAGAGGCATCACTGCCTCAATGGGCGCCCTCCCGCTCTAACTACATTGGCAGCCCTGGTGTAGGGGCGAGAGGACAGATTCTATCCCAACTTGCCGAAGGATTCTCTGACCCACACTCAGCTTACAAGAGGGCTAGGGAGGACTACAGCAGCCTGGTATTCAATAGACACACGGGGTTCAAGGAAGGCAGACCTTGAAGATAAGATTTTGTGAGTTAAATGGGTCAAACACATGTCACTTTGAAATCCTGCGACATTAAGATCAAAACTTATGTAGGAAAGAGTTAAAATAATGATGGGAAATTGTAAAACAAAAAGAGAATTGAATCATGGGAGCCAGATGACTAAGAAGCACATGAAACAGTATAAACTGACAACATTGGTGACTGTAATCATTTGCAATAGATCTAATCAGCACGAACGTGTCGAACATTTTTATCAGTGAGTCAGCCAAACTCTGTACATTTTGATGATTGAATAAAATTACTCAAGGTCACACAACTAGAAAATGTCAGGGTTGAAAATTAAACTCACATCTCCAGGGTACAAAAATACTATACTTTTTACCCATTACAATAAACTGCCTCCAATTACCTCAAAGTCATTTGGGGCACCTTACAATCTTTCTAACTCACAGCTTTTTTTTTTTTTCTTCCCACTGCTCTCCATTTTCTCCATGCCAGTCTACTTCTTTGAAATGATCAGGTATACGTTGCATTCCAATGTGCACCTGTTAGTGTATTCTGATGTGTTTGGATCACTAACTTCTTATCTACACATATGAGTCAAATGGTATGTCATGACATAGCTTGTGAATTCTAGGAAAAGAACACAGTAGAGTTTCTAAAATAAGGTACAGAAAGTTCTTGAAGCTGGGACACACCCATGTCAACACATTCATAATAAATCATCTAGGGGTCAGTTGTGCTTACATAAATGACATAAATGACACTCATTTATTCATTCAACAGATATGCAATAGTTGTCTACTTAAATTTATGAGGATTATTGAAATTGTGAACCAGAAGGAAAAGTTGAAGTCATGTCTCTCTTCATACAACTAAATTTTAAACAATGGGTATGTTTTTAACAGGGAAGCAATAAAAATTGAATTATATGTGGTGCTAGATAATGATAACTTCAGGAAAAAATGATAAAATATTTCCCAGATCTTAAATTGGGTCCTAGAACTTTTATTTATGTATTTTATATGTACCTTGAGTACCTTGAAATTGCATTTAAAATGTGTGTCTAAGAATTTCAGATCCCTAGCTAAAGCAATCCTGAGCAACAAGATAAAAACACGTGGCATCATGATTCCAGACACTTTCCACATGCAGAAGAATGAATCTAGACCCACACCTACATCCATGTACCAAAGTCAAACAGAGTAGATCAAAACCTAGATAGAATGAAAACATTAAATCTTGTGGAGAATGAAGCAGATAAAGCTCCTGGGCAAAGGCTTTCTAAATAGGATGCCTAATGCAGAAGAAATGATTCCCTAAATCAATAAATTGGGTTATAATGAATCAAAAAGCTTCTATGTGGCAGTTGAAGCAATTAACAGAGTGAAGACAGAACTGATGGATGGGGGCAAATATTACCTAATATTGGGTTGAAGTCTAATTACTAGAAATCGCAAAGAACTGAAGAAAAATGACCCTTCAAAATCAAAGACCTGACTAAAACTTGGGAAATTCAAAGAAATACTGTTCTTAGATGAAGAAGTACAAACCACCAGCAAATACATGAAAAAGAAATCAACATCCATAGGCATTAGAAAAACGTAAATCAAAACAACATCTTACCCCAGTGATGATGGCTCTTATCAAAAAACCAAGAAACAACAGATGCTGGAGGAGGTGTCAGGAAAAAGGGATTGTTTCTAAGACTATAAACTGGTAAACGATTTCGGAAAGCAGTACAGTGTTTCCTCCAAAAGCTGAGAAAAGATACTCCATTTGACCCAGGAGTATTTCTTCTGGGTATCTTTCCTAGAGTTAAAAGCAGTTTATTGTAGAGAGGAGAAAGGCATGTCTACCCATATTTATAGAAGCACAGCTGAAAAACAGCTAAATTGTGGAATATGCCAAATTATCCATTAATAGATCAATGAATACAAAAGAGGTGGAATACATATGTATAGAAAATATATTATATAGCATGCATTATATATTATGCATATGTGTGTGTGTATGTGTGTGTGCGTGTGTGTGTGTGTGTGTGATGTATAAGATGTACTGCGCTGCCCTAAATATAGATTTGAATAGGCTGCAGTAAATGGCTACAACTTGAGACAACGGTAGCAGGAGGGTGAAAAAGACGGAGAAAGGAGGGATTGTGAAGTTGGGGCAATATATATGTGCACAAACTTCTCAAGATTAATGCAGTCACTGTGTATTGCATATATATATATATATATATATATATATATATATATATATATAGTATTGATATAAAATATATTAATGTTTTTTTGAATTTTCAGTATAAAGAATTCCGGACACACATTAATATCTCAAAGGAAATACGTAGCCTTTGAAAGACTTAGAAACAGATTAAAACAAATAGTCTTTCAGAAGAGATGAAACTACAGCAAAAACCTAATTAAAAATAAGACTTAAATTTTAAGAAAGTTCTTAAGGTTAGAGCAAGTTTCAGAGGGGCCTAAGAGTCAAAAGCTACAGAAATTGTATGGCAGTCACCAAAATACCCATCCACAGACCAGTGGATACACAAACTGTGGTACTTACACACAATGGAATACTACGCATCCATAAAGTCCAACAGCGTGGAGGCTTTTGCAGGCAAATGGAAGAAACTTGAGAACATCATGCTTACTGAAGTGAGTCAGAAGCAGAAGGTGAAACATCGAATGGTCTCTCTGATATGAGAGACCCAGATCACAACTATCTCATGGAACTTAAAGCGAAAAACAAAGTGAAGTGGGGTAAGGCAGGGAGGGAGAGTGGGGTGGATAGAGGGAGGGACAAAAGGAGAGCGGGGAAAGTTCTTGTCACCTTGACAAGATACATAGGAGCACAAAATGCTCAACTTCATTGTAAACCTTAAATTTTGTGCTGATACATATCAATAAAATGGAGGGGGAGAGCTACAGATGTGCGCTGAAGAGAAATGTTTAGATACCCAAAGGAGTAGGCTAGAGATAGCTTGAGGGTAATTATTCAGACATTTAACCTAAAGTAAACAATTTATATTTAAGTACACTGGTTTGATTTCTGTAGCTTTGTAGCTCATTTTGAGGTAATATATCATAATGCCTCCTGTCTTTATCTTTTCAATTAAGATGATTTTGCACATTTGAGTATTTTGTTTTCATCCCATATAGAGTAGGATTTTACTTTCTAGTTCTTTGAACAATGCCATTATTTGTTAGGCATTTCAATGAGTCTATTAGTTACTTTGACAGTGGGTACATTTCAACCACACTGGTTCTTCCATTCCGTGAAAGTGAGGTGTCCTTTTGTGGTTTTCTCTCTCCTTTTCAATTTCTTTTATCAATGCTATGTAATTTTCACTACAGATATCTTCAAACTCTGGTCAAATCTATTCCAATGGTTATTTTTTGTAATTTTATATATAGCACTGCTTTTGTGATCCTTTAATTTAGAAAATTCATGACTGGGACATAGCAGCAAATATAAGAAAAAAGAACAAGTACTGGAGAGGTTGCAAAAAAATAAGGGACAACACATATATCATGCTAGAAATCTAAAGCAGTGTGAGCAAGGAAAACATATGGACATTCTTCAAAAATACTGAAAACAGAATTATTAGGTATGCACTCAAAATAAATATTTCTAGGGATACACCCAAAATAAATAAAATTAGTATTTCAAAGAGACAGCTGTGTTCTCATACTTATTGCAGCACTATTAACACAGCTAGGAAATGGAAACAATTTAATTGTCTATCAACAGATGAATAAGTTAAACATATGGTACAGGTACTCAATGGAATAAGGCTACCATGAAAAAGCATGAAGTCTTGTCATTTTTAACAATAAAAGTGCAACCAAAGATCTTTACTCCAGAAATACAAGTGTTACATGAGGCACACGCATGTGCATTCTAAATGTGTTGGTCTCATACAAGTTAAAAACATAATGGTGTTTACAGATGCTAGAGAGAGCAGGGCAAAACAGGGACCAGAAGATCTTTTCCATACTTGACAAGTTACAGGCACACAGAAGCAAGGAAGCCCTGTCTACAACAAGCTGCCTATAGATAGCAGCAATGTGCTGCATGTTTATAAAAGATTCAAGAAAAGATTCTGAAAGGTTTATTTTAAAGAATGATAAACGTTTCGGTACATGAATATGGTTAACTTGATTTAAGCAATATATAATGTCTACAAGTAGGAAGGCAATGACACCATTAATATATAAAATTTTATGTTTCTATGTACTAGTGAACATATATTTTATTAATTCAAAAAGAAATGAAATCAGTTTTCCTATTTTAGTGATAAACACTCACCCAGTGGAGTGTGATGGCAACTATAAATATATGACTAAACCTGACCATAGGGGAAAAAACTTTCTAGGGCTTTATCACATATGTTTAAACTTGTAGTAGGGCTTCATTCCAAGTTATTTGTGGAAACATTGTAAGAAAGCTGGAAGAAAGAGCACAGACCAACTAAGAGCTTCAAACCTCTGGGGAGAAGATAGTCGTGCCTTTCTCCAGAGTACTAGACACAAACACACTGTCCATATTCCAAAGCTAGAAGATTTTCCTCGGAAATGGCTGGCTGTATTTTAAAAATGATAGGTTTGAGGTACTTATTTTTCAACAAACTATGAACATCCATTCTGTTTAAGAGTCAAATATTAGAATTTTGAGTGTTGAAATCAAACTTCATCAAAGGTAAGTACTGAGATGTAAAAATAAACCTGGATTTCTTTAAAATCCAATTGTTACTATAATTTTTTAATTAAAATTTAATTCTTAAATTTTAAAAGATTCACTTTGGTAACAGATAATAATAATTTCTTGGTAGGGGGCTGGGGGGAATAGCTGAGGGATTAAAGCTCTTGCCTGGCAGGTACAGAGCTCCGGGTTTGATTCTTCAGCACCACATAAACCAGGTGTGATGGCACACACCTGCAGTTTCCGTGTTCAGGAGGCTGTAATAGGAGGATTGCTGGGAGTTCAAGGCCATCCTTGGCTACACAGTGAGCTGAGGACCAGTCTGACTACAGAAAGAAACCTTTAATATATATATATATATATATATATATATATATATATATATATATATATATATATATAGTTGTTAATGAAACAACTTATAAAAGTTATTATCAGTGTCTGCTCAATTTTAAACGAGGTCACTGAGGAAGTAGTAATTTTTGTTATTATTTTGAAGAAAGGAGATTGAAACAGCCTGTATAAATTGTAAAATACTCATAAGAAGAATTTAAAAATGTTTTAATTATGATAAAGTAACTTAAAATTTACATTTATTTTATTAATATTATTTCTAATCATGTAATTTTAATCTATGAACATTTTACTCCTATGTGTGATAAAATCTGCAATTATCAATTTATATTATTTCACTTTATATCATTTCTTGATCATGATATCCATGTTATCTTTATATTTAATATGCAAAAAACTTTGTTATTAACCCCGTAATTGTTGATTTACCAGTATAACTATTTCAAATTTCTTGACTATTGATAGCTTTGAATTCAATACCTATATAAGAACTTTAGTTACCTTATTATATAATAAGTAATTTAAGTAGTACAAGAAGTACATAAGATTTTAATAAAATTTTAACAATATTTTAAACAAATACTGAGAAATTGACAATAAATTAAAATTGTATTTTATAAATACATAAATTCCAAACTCTATAACACAGTAGAGACATGGGAATTGGGGAATCAGTGCCCATCTTTCCCCATCTCATTTTTAAAAAGTAATTTTAAAAGGTAAAATATTTTAATAAATTTATTTTCAAAATTTAAAATTAATAAAAGCAATAAGTGAATTAATCAATGCCATAGGATGTATACCCGTGTTCATAGCAGAACAACTAACAATAACGAAAATGTGGAAGACACCAAAATATCCATCAATAGACCAATGGATACACAAATTGTACTATCTATACAGAAAGGGATACTATGCACTATAAAGACAGGACAGAGGATTCTGTAGGCAAATGGAGACGACTTAACACCATCATGATCAGTGAAATGAGTCAGAAGCAGAAGTTGAAATACCAAATGGATTCTCTGATATGAGAAACCCAGATCACAATTATCTCACGGAACTTAATGTGGAAAATAATCAGAACTGGGCGGGGGGGGGAGGGTCCAAAGCGGAGAGGGGAGGGCCTTGTAACTTTGCCATAATATGGATGCACACAAAATGCTGAAGACCATTGTAAACTTTAAATTTTGCACTTATCGTATCAGTAAAATGAGGGGAAAATGTTAAGCATACAAAAACAGTCGTATTTCCATGTGCTTGTGTGTGTGTGTGTGTGTGTGTGTGTGTGTGTGTGTGTGTGTTGTAGTGTGTTAGTAATGGACATATGAAAGCCAATATAAAACTATAATAAAATCTACAATTGCTTAAAATTAAAATATAAATAAATGAATGTAATAAATGCTAAAAAACAATGAAATTCTATTTCTTATTTAAATTACTAAGGCATATAGGTAAATAAAAGTATATTCTATAGCTTTTTTTCATCAGATTAAGAAATCTACCTTACACAATAACATAATAGTTCATAGTACAAACAGTCTAATTCTGCAGGAAGGAGAGTGAAATACATAGCTATTTAACCCTTTAAAGTCAAAATTAAAGTGTAGAAAAATTATTATAATTTGGAATTATAAAAGAAGAAATAAAAATCTCAGTGGATATCTATTTATGAGTCCAAATGATATACACATGATTCATGAATTAACACACTTATATATTTAAAGACCATCAACTTTAGAGTAACCTTGCACAATCCCAAACAATTTGGCTGTCATGGCTTCTACACTAGTCTAGAGCTTAGTGAAGAATTATCAAATGTATCACAGTGATTCTTCTGATCGCTTTAGCCTCTTTATTTTGAAAAACAGTTCAAAGAAAGTGCAGTTTCTTTTTTCCCTCTTTTACCTCCCCACGGTTTCCCTCCTATGAGCACAGTGACCACAGTGTTTTCCTAAACATGGTGTTCATTCTATCCATGTTTCTTAGAAGGGTGATATTTCCAGAGAAGGCAGCTGGGGTCCTTACATAGTCTACAAAAATATCCACAAAGTCAAGCAGATTCTCCAGCTGATTTTTGTTCACACGCTGAGCATTAGGTGAGGATATTGCTACGTAAGTGAGAGTACCAATCTCACTGGGACTTTAATGTTATGTAATTTAGGTTCTGTTTGTCATCTTAAAAAATAGTCACAGTCAAATTCATATCACATTGAAAGACCAGAAAATCTGTGAGGTCAACACAGAGGCTGAAAATATACCTAACCTCCAATGTGACTTGAGCAAAGTTTGCGATGACAAGCAGTAAATTGAATGCAGTGTTTCACTGATGACTTGAGAGCCTCAGAGCAAACTATCACCGGTTGTAGAAGCCCTACTTTATTACCACACGTGTATGCTCACGATGTAGAAAAAGATAGCATTAAACAATCATAGATCTTCACATATGGAAATAGAACGTGTACATAAATTAATGCACATATCTACATATGTGCAGAAAAGAAAAAGTAACTTAATCACCTACGTTTATATTTTGCTTTAAAATATTTGTTACTTAGAAAAATTGCTGAGGAAGCAAAATTTTTGAAGTCTTTTCCTAGAACCTACAAAAAACTCTTTAAACATTTTTTCTCATACCTGACATATAATAATTATTTAGAAAATAATTATTTTGTAGAAAACTTCTTTTGGAACATCACAAATGAAGAATGTATTTTGTGGATTCCATTCTTCTCTGTTAGTAACAGTTTATTTCATGGTATGGAGCTAAATAAAAACTTGAGAGACTGAGTCTACTCTGGGTGCACGCGTGCGCATGCGTGTGTGTGTGTGTGTGTTCGTGCACATGTGCATGTGCGTGTATGGGTGTTGGTAATGGCACTCACCTTGAGCAATGTCCTCAGCTTAGTTTCTACTGTCGGTTATGAAAGTCACACTAAGTAGCGAGGTTGCCCAGGCTGGCCCCCAACATGCAATCCTCCTGCTTCAAACAGATACTAGGATTACAGGCCTGCACCACTGGGCTTGATGTGTGTTGTGAGTCTCCTCTTAACCACATAGACATACTGGAGAAGGAGAGACCCAAAGACACACAAATCAAAGGGATATTCTGTAGGTTGTAGAAGTGTGTGCCTTTCCTCCAGCTGGACTCCATTTAGTAGCTGACAATAGATGTCACAAAAATGCAGTTAAGTTATTTTCCCAACTGTTCTACCTTTGCACACTTCTGGTTGATGCACACATGGACTTAACTAATGCCTCAAAATAATACTCAACCTCATATGCTAATTATTGTATGTAATAAAACCATTAGTGTGAGGCAAAACCTTCTGAGATCTTTGAAGGATGATAGAAGTAGCACAACATTTTATGATATATCATGTCCAAGAACAACCGATCATCACTCCTTTTGGCAGATATGCAGATGATACGAAGGCAAGAGGTGGGGGGGAGAGAGAGAAACTTGAGGTAACACAGCATAAGCTTCACCGTGACTTCATGTATAAGTAAATGATGACTCGGCTCAAATATTTATCCTGTGTTCCTTCCCCTTTTTCTTCCATCTACCCATCTTTCTTTCCTTTATTTCACATTTTTTTTTTACAATTACAATGCTTGGAATTTGATAGATGATACTTCTTTCACTATAAGTTTGCTATTATTTTACCAGTCCCAAAGTAGCTTGTTTCAAACTCTCCCAAGACATTGACTTGTATTGTGTGCATTTTAAGCTATATAATACATTTATTTGAATGAGGAAGAGAACTGCGGCTAGAAACCAGCTTTTTCTAAATGTCCTTTCAGACCCACCAGAGGGCATATACTACTATATCCTTCATGAAAACCTGAGTAGATTTCAACTCATAAAAGTATTTTTTCTCAGAGGTCAAGTAAATCGGATACAGTGTCACATATATTCTCAAATTTTTACACGAGAAACAAGTCCATTCTTCATTCATTAAAAATTGTCCATGCCATAACTTTTACTTTCTCTTTTCATTAAGCTATTCACACTGTTGTGTGACCAGTGAATGCCATATTCCATTTATATTAGACTTATTAAAAGGAACGTGTCAATGGTTCTTCAAGGACAAATTCAGTATGTGACATGGGCCTGAGACCGTTTGGTATTTATAATTGAATATTCACAATTCCAACAATGGAAAACAGACTAAGTACATGAAGAATGTTTAAAGACTATAAGCAATTAAGCATAAATTATGATATATAGATTATTCAATGTGTGAAATTACTGTAATATATTTCTAGCTATAAAAATTATGGGCATATAATCAAAAATGAAAGCTAAAAATCAAAATGTTACTGGGATTTATACTGGTTGACTTTTGTCTTTTAGAATGTACTTCTTTGAAACAAAAAGAAGTTTTTAAAAAATTGACAGTTTCCATGTTTTACTCATCTTTAGAAAATTACTAATTTAGGTACACTGAGATCTCAAAGTATATTACTCTGTGTTTTATTTAAAGGAAAAATAAAAATTTAAAAAACAGCCTTTGTTAAAATATTATTTCCACTTTTGAACTTAAAGAAAAACTACAGTCAGTGCATTTCAAAAATATTTATATACAGAAGTATGTCACATGGTTATGTATAACAGTACAAAAATTGAAAGAACCTAAAAGCCTGATAGGAGGGGATTGGTTTTAAATTAGCATTCTTACGAGAGCACAAAAATATTTTTGCACAATGCAAAAATAAATTGGAAAAGTATTCAGCATATTGATAACTATAAAGAAGGCTAGCTATAAGTATATCAACAACGGCCTCAATTTTATTTTAAATGTGTGAGCACGCATACACACACACACACACACACACACACACACACACACACACACGCTCATATTATTACAAAGCATATTTCAATGTGGTGAGATTACAAATCATTTTCTATTATTTTTCTATCTGCCTTCCTACATATTTCAAATTGAATAAATAGCTTGCATTATTTTTATAATAAAAATGTAAGATATTTTTCAAAGAATAGTCACAAAAATGCACCCTTTGTAATCTGTCTGATATTGCTACCAACCATTTTTACTTGTCTTTGAGAAGGCTCCATTTCAGGAGGCTTTGAATATATCCCCTTATATATTACTGAAATCCAATATTACTCCAATCAGATTATCTGAATAAGTTACTCTATACCTACAGATCTTTTGGTTGTTTATAACAAGAAATTTTAATGTAAAAAATATCAGCAGAAGAGAAACAAAAATGGAGGAAAGATCGAAGGAAGGAGAATTGGACTACAATTTGGAATCAGCTGGAGAATTTAATGACTTAGTGAGACCCTGTCTCAAAAACAAAAATAAAAAATAGTCTGTGGTTGTACTTCAGTGCAAAGGTCCTGAACTCGATCCACAGTGCCACAAAAAGACCATGTCATATTGCATTAAAGGCATTCTAAATCTTTCTTCCCATTGACATAGTATTTACAATTAAATTCTCTAAGGAATGTGTATCTCCAATTTAATTTTGCAAGAACAATAGAAGGCATGGCTTCTAACATTTAATGTCGTTGTTGAAAATATTAAAGTGAGTAATTAATGAGTTGTTTTATGTAGTACTTACATCTTGCATTTGAGAAGGAATGAGAAATATCCCTAACACCACTAACTGTAGCTTTAAATTTACGAAAAAGACTTGTGATATTTGGGCCTTGCTTTCTTCTTTCAATTTCAAAGGTCAGAGTTTCACTCACGATAAATTTTTCTCTTCCAAGATTACCCTAGGACAAGCCCAAACAAACAAACAAACAAACAAAAAACCCCAAAACAACAGGATTTTGTGTCTAAAAGTAAATATTGTTGGCACCTTAGGGAAAAGTCTTCATGTGCCAAGCACTGTGTCTGGTTTATTATTCTAGACTCTAGGTTCAGAAATACTGTTGCCTCTTCATTTCATTTGCCCACTTTTCAATAGGATCCTTTATTTTGGTAGGCTTACTTTTCTTCAGCTCCCTGTGTATTCTCGTTATGAGCTTCCTATCTGAGATGTTGGTGGCGAATATGTTTTCCCAGTCTATTGGTTCTCTTTTTGCAATGCTGATAGTTTCCTTTGCTGTGCAGAAACTTTTAATTTGACAAGATCCCATTTCTTAATAATGGGGATAATTTCTTTTGCTTTTGGTGT
Organism: Ctenodactylus gundi; assembly: GCA_004027205.1. NCBI lineage: Eukaryota > Metazoa > Chordata > Mammalia > Rodentia > Ctenodactylidae > Ctenodactylus > Ctenodactylus gundi. The sequence goes on from PVKB01001491.1 coordinate 32,152, forward strand.
CTTGTCAAGAAAGTCTTTGCCTACCCCTATGTGTTTTAGGTATTTGCCTAATTTGTCTTCTAGAAGGTTTGATGTTTCATTTTTAACGTCTAGGTCTTTGATCCACTTTGATTTGATTTTGGTGCATGGTGATAGGTGTGTGACTAGATTCATTCGTCTGCATGTGGATGACCAGTTTTCCCAGCACCATTTGTTGAACAGGCTGTCCTTTTTCCATTGTATGGATTTGGCCCCTTTGTTGAAGATTAAGTAATTGAGGGTATTTGGGTTTGTCTCTGAATCTTCGATTCCGTTCCACTGATCTACCTGTCTGTTTTTGTGGCAGTACCAAATTGTTTTTCCAACTATTGCTTTATAGTAGAGCCTGATGTCTGGGATGGTAGTGCCTCCTGCCGTGGTCTTGTTGCTCAGGATTGCTTTGGCTATTCTTGGTCTCTTGGTTCCATATGAATTTAAAAAGTAATCAGCGCTGGCGAGGCTGTGGGGAGAAAGGAATCTTCCTGCACTGCTGGAGGGAATGTAAATTCGTACAACCACTCTGGAAAGCAGTGTGGAGGTCTCTCAAAAGAATGGACATAAATATCCCCTTTGATCCGGTGACACTCCTCCTGGGAATATATCCAAAAGAGGTCAAAACAACATACAACAGAGATATATGTATACCCATGCCCATAGCAGCACAACTAACAATAGCCAGAACATTGAAGTCACCAAAATACCTATCAACAGACCAGTGGATACACAAACTGTGGTACTTATACACAATGGAATACTATGCATCTGTAAGGCCCAACAGCGTGGAGGTTTTCACAGGCAAATGGAAGAAACTTGAGAACGTCACACTTAGTGAACTGAGTCAGAAGCAGAAGGTGAAACATCCGATTGTCTCTCTGATATGAGAGTCCCAGAGCACAACTATTTCATGGAACTTAGAACTAAAAACAAAGTGAACCAGGGAAGTTGGGTGGGGAGGGAGGGGTGGATAGCAAGAGGGACAAAAGGAGAGTGGGAATGTCCTTGTCACCTTGACAAGAAAAGTAGGTGCACAAAATGCTTAACTTCATTGTAAACCTTAAATTTTGTGCTTATGCATATCAGTAAAATGGGGGAAAAAAGAAATACTAATGCCTATGCCACCATTGCCACACTAGCTGTGCCTCAGTCACTCTCTCACCACTGTGGCTCAATACACGACATGCCCAATTTTAGGGAGGAAAGATTTGTCTTGGCTTACAATTTCAGAGAATCACTGTCCATTGATAGGTGGACAGCTGGAAAGTTGAGGGATCACGTGATGGGTCGCAGCTAGAGCCACAGCTAGAGCTGGAGCCGGTGCTCTCCACAGCATGGTGTAAGACGGACAAGACTGGGAGGAAGGGCAGAGCTAGCACACACCCCTCCAGGTCAAAGCCCAAGCATCTGCCTCTCCCAGCCAGGCCCTACTTCCCAACAGTACACAGTACCCATAGGAACATAAGGCTTTTGGGGGACACTCCATATCCAAGTCATGACACGCTATAGTAATCAAACACAATCGCCTTCCAGCTAGGACATGAAACGAGATTTATTTTTTTTACCATTTTATTGATATGTAGAAGTGCAAAACATAAAGTTTACATTGACCTTGAGTATTTTGTGCAAATACATATCATGGCAAAGTCTCAAGACCTTCCCTCCCTCCTTTTGGCCCTCCGTCCACACTTTCCACCCCCAGGTCCCATTATTTTCCACATTAAGTTCCATGTGATAATTGTGATCTGGGTTTCTCATCTCAGAGAGACCATTAGATACTTCACCTTCTGCTACTGACTCACTTCACTGGACCAATGGACACACAAGTTGTGTCATTTATACACAATGGAACACTACACATCTATAAAAACAGATAGGTTGGAGGCTTTTGCAGGCAAATGGAGGCAACTTGAGACCGTCACTTTTTTAATGAACAAGTAAAAAAAATATATCAAATTAAACAGGGTGACTAGGAACTGGGTTATCATCACGAATAAAACTCTAGCAAGTGTGGGGATGCACATCTGTGATCTCAGCACTTTGGGAGGTTGAGGCAGGAGGACTGCAAGGTCAGATTGATTCTAGAAAATGTAGTGACTCTGGAAGATCCTGTGCCAAATAAATAAATAAGTAATAAAGATCCTGGATTCAATTCTTAGTATTTTAAAAATTTTGAAGGAATTTTAGCTTCCAATAGTGGAAAATTGCATCGTTGATATTGAGGATAGACTTACGGGAAACCAAATTGGAAGAAAACAAAATGGACGGACTCAAAAACAGGTGAGAGATGTACACTAGACAGTGGTTTTGCTCTTCAAAAAAAAAAAATGAAGTATGAGATGAAAGAGGAAGAGGAGGAGGGAAGAAGTGGAAGAGTAATTACAAATAAAAATAAAATAAGCATATGCTTACCCTTTACAAACTGTAATCGAAGAGAAAAAGAAAAAGAAAAGACAGTTGTCTTCAATGGAAGAAGGAATGAGCGTCAAGCGTAACCCCTGTGGAGAAAGTGAAGGAAATCTAATTTGCATGAATGAGATGCATCGCTTGAATATCTGATCGCAACAAATCCTAAATTATGCAAATATGGGGATGTGAGGGATCACATAGAAGTAAATATTTCTTGAAATAGAAATATTGTAAAATGGAGAAGTATTTTGAAGATGATTTCAGAACAGAAAAGGATTTTTTGCCATAGATACAAGCTAAATTTAGCTAGTTGAATCAAACCAGTGATAAATTATAAAAGTGCAGAGATGTTCAAAATAAGGAGAGAAATCAAAACAAAATTTTATCAGAGACTATTTTTGTAATTTTTCACTCATACAGGTTTCTAAATGTATTGATGCGATTACACAGTTACATTATGCAGTCTGTTTTCTTGTTAGTTTTCTCTTGGATGGGTTTCTTTCTTCTCCCTTTCTCCAATAGTTTTACTCCATTCTTCAAGAAAGCAATACCAATGCTTTATAAAAGGCTAAGGCAAAAATATTAATGCAAACTTGCCTGTACTTGTCACATGATAATCTGTAATGGGCAGGTCAAAGTTTATTCCATTAAGAACCCACTGGTAGTTGTTTTCTTTATTGATTATTTTTCTCTGTGTAGGGCTTGGTAGGATAAAAAATAGATGTTTCTTTAACTTTTTTGTTTTTAGATTCATGAGAGTAGGATCAATGAGTATATCTTTATAAATGCTTGGTGTACATATCTGCTTGCTTTCCAGAAAAGCTGTTTCGTTTACAAATCCACAAACCATTTTTACAACCGGCATTAAGTATTATTGCTCTTTGAGAAATTTTCCCAGTCTTATGGTTGTAAAGTAATAACCTATTTTTATCTTTATTTCCCCAAATACCACTAGATTTGAGATTTGTTTATTTCATTATTTGAATATTTTGCTTTATGAATTGTATCCTCATATTTCTTGTAATTATTTTTGACATTAGCTAAAGATAAATCTGTATTATAAATCGTATCATTGAGTCTAAACTATATTTTGTAAGTCCTCATAAACATATTGGCATTTTCCCCCACAGACATGTAGGTATTTTTCCATCCATGCTTTTGTACCTGTTTATGATAAGTTTTTCATTTTTCACTTTAAATTTGATCGTTTTTTGTCCATTTCTAAGCTTTCATTTTTTAAGTTCCTCTAAGTCTCAGTTTATGAGATCTTATTGGATTTATCCTTAAGTAGACTTCGAAATTATAGCTCTTTAATCGACACTAAATTTTATTTGCTAAAATAAATAACCTTTGTTTTTTTACATTCAAGAACAAACATTAGTACCAGTAGTGTTAATGCCATTTTATCCTGAAAGAATATGTCTGACGCCTTACAGAAAAAAGTTTCCATTTTTAAATTCTGTATGTTGCACTAATGTCAATTATTGATCTTTTTTTGTAATGAGCTAAAATAGCAATGCTTCAGACTTCCTTGCAAATGTCACTCACAATTAGTCAGTCCTGTGGACATGTACACTTACATTAATAAGTATGCTATGTTCCAATAAAACTTTATTGAAGGATGCTGAAATTTAAGTTTCGTACACATTTTTACATTTCTTGTGCACTTTTCTTCCTTAATTTTTTAAATGTGAGAAGCCCATGCAAGCACAAGCAGAAGACAAGAAGTGACTGTGACCATACTCTTGGAATGCCTGTATTATGCAAATAGGGTCTATAGTTCTAACCCTAGGCTATCTTGATTGTATCATAAAGGTTTCATACTGTATCCTGCCATTGAATAAAGCCATCCATCACAGTTGCCCTCTTCTTTAGTCTGTTCTCCGTTATCTTGAGAAATTTAGTAATGTTTTCATGGTAAATAAAAATAATTTTGAAAGAATTTATTCTTCTGATAGCTTATTATGAAAGAATATGTCACAATGTACCCCCTTTATTTTTATTTATTTGTTTATTTATTTACTTGTTTATTTCTGAGACCTGGTCTCACTCTACAGCCCAGGTTGGTACTGAACTCACTTTGGAGTCCTCTCTGGTCTTGAATTCATAACAATCCTCCTACTTCAGCCTCCTGAGTGCTGGGATTACAGGCATGCGCCACCATACTCAGATTATGTGGTGCTGGGGAATCAAACTTGGGTACTTATCCCTGATGTAGCATTTGCTAAGCAAGCACTTTAACCACTGAGCCATTCCTTGAGCCCCCAATGTCCCATTTATTAACTTTTGCTTTTCTCCTTGAAATCTATGTAGTTCAATTTGTCTGTGTTTATTTCTAAGTTTTTAAAGAGATTGTTTTATAGAGAAAATAGTACATTCAGTTTACATTTTATAGTATAAAGTTTTGACTTTTTCTACATATTTATTCTATTTGATTTTTGCTATTTATATTTAATTCTATTAATGTTAACTCTTATGGAACTTAAAAAGAAAAACAAGGTGAAACTGGCGGGTAGGGTGGGGGAGTGAGGGGAGGGGAGGGGGCGGGACAAAAGGAGAGTGGGAAAGTCTTTGTCATCTTGACAAGACACGTATGTTTACAAAATCCTCAACTTCATTGTAAACCTCAAATCTTGCACTAATACATATCAATAAAATGGGGGAAAATAAAAATAAAAATGAATTATCAGAACAAAGAAGTATATGCTTATTCCTGTTTCATTTTCTTGTCCTATTGCATTTGCTACAGTTCTTGAGCCAACATTTAGATGCATGTCGAAATTTTTGAAATGCCTATCAGGATCTATTTGGATTTTCTCTTCTAATTTGTTCAGTTAATGATTTACCTATAAGGTATTTATACATTTTCAAGGGTTCTGCAGGAAGGAAAAAAAAAAGTAAAATATGAAGTCATGAAGTAAAAACAAAGAAAAGAGGCTGCTGGATTTTTGGTTTGTTTGTTTGTGTTTTCATTAAATGTTATTTGAGCTGTCTGTCTTGTTACTATTTATTAAGAAGTGATAAGTTAGGTAAAGAGGCATGCCTTAAACAGAGATCATACTATCATTTGCTATCCTTCAAGCAAGTAGACAAACTGAAATGGAGGCAAGACCTTTGTGAAGGTAATGGGTAGTGGAAAATATCACTGTTGTACTGTACAGTCAGCTTGGGCAGATGTACCCATCAAAGCAAAAACTTGCTACCATAGTCTCAGAAACTGGACCTCACCTCCTGTATCAGGTAAAGGAGGAAAGTAGTATTAAAACACAATTTAAAAAGTATATTGTTAAGTGTGAGGACAGTGGGACTTAAATATAATCAGTAGAGATGATTGTAGTAAAACAATTACTAAAATGATAGATCAGGTAAGAATAAGAACATAATACAAAAACAAATACAAAAATTTCACTTCCAGACAAAATTCTTTGATGAAATATAAAGCCTGATATGTCAACTAAAATATGTAGTAGCTAAAACATGGAGACTATTTTCTGGTAAAATATAATTAGATGTGTGCTAAAGCCATCAACAGAAATAACATCAAATAGCTGGTAAAACACAACAAATTTAAAAGACAAAAGACTTTGAAGCTGGAGCCAAAAACACAAAGTAACGTGTGCAAGATAAGAGTTCCAGAAAGCAAGAAAATAAATTAAATGGCCTTATTAAAATGAAATGCTGGTTGTAATATGAAAATATTAATATACTGAGAAACTGGGCCAAAGGAGTCTGAATTCGGATGTCATTAAGAGTATCCTAAAAACACAAATTCTAGCTTTTTCAAAAGCTATTTCTTTGATAAGGTGGAATCAGATACTGTGACCATTAAAAAGGTTATGTCAACTTGAAGGAATTAGAAAACACCCAGGGTAGAGCTTATAGGTGTGTGTGAGCGTGACTGGTGGGCCTGTAAATAAGGGAACAACACCGACTTCAGATGTGGGAGGCCCAACTGGCAGCTTGAACTGAAAAGAGAAAGGAAAAAAGATTGTTACAGCTTTCCATGGCAAGGGCTCTGCCCCTCTTGATCTTCTATGGACATTGACCTACTAATGTCTATGTGTTGCCAGTCATCAGTCTCCTGTCTTGGCCACTGATCTTTGAATAACCGAGATCTGCAGCAGACTCACACCGGCTGGCCTACAGTCCCACACAGGTGTTCTGCCTCATGTCTGAAGAGTTCAGGTCCCTCCAGCTCTCACACGCACAGGCCATTATTTTGGACTATCCTTGTCTTTGGACTTGTGAGTGCTCCAAATAAATCTCTGGTCTGTATAATTTTTGTCTGTTCTGCCTGTCATAGAACCCAGTCAGTTCAGACACTGATTTCTTACATAAGTTGCATATGCGTGTGTGTGTGTGTGTGTGTGTGTGTATTTTAAATTTTGAAATATATGCAAAACACTACTATGTTCTCATTGAAAACCAAAAACACTAAATTTGCTCATTTCAGTGTGGATATGTATCCAGGTTAAGTCTTTCATGCCTTGTTTAGACCTTTTGGACTCAGTGAGAGAAGCCAAAGGCAACCGCTGCTGAATTCCAAGTCTAACATTAGGTTCCTGAATCCTGGAAAGTGTGACAAACAGGGAGACTTCATTCAAAAATCAGACAATACTCATGGTGCCAAAATTCTTTCAAAAATTCTTAAAAGTGATGGTAGGCAAAAAATAAACCAGAAATTAAATAAATAAAAAATAAGGAATAAATCTCTATAAAGAGATGTGAAAAACAGCCCAAGTTGTTCACAGAACAAAAAGTTCTTAGACACTCTCATTAATAAAATGAAAGAAAAATATTTTAAGTAGTTATTGTTTAAGGAGATATAGTCTGTTTTGTTTGTAAAATACAAGTAAAACCAAAAAAATATAATTTTAGAAAAAATTAGAAAAATTTGAATATTTTAAATTCAGAATCACAATAAAATTTTGTCTAAACATTAGCTTCAACATGGTCCAAATAAAATAAAAACTCCTATAATTTAAACTGTTTAAAGTTTTATACAAGTAAAAATGTGCATAAGAGATAAAGATCTGTTTTAAGGAAAAGCAAATGTTACGTTTGATCATGTGCTATTAATATGCACTTCTCATTATTTAATCAAAATGACTGAGGAAGAAATTAAATTTTAAACCAATGTTTCAATCAAGACTTCTGAGATGTTCCAAAATTTTACTGACCTTCATTATTATATTTATTATAACAAAAATATTTTAATACTCTGGTCTCAATGCTAATTATTTACTGAGTAACTAGGAGACTCCGCAAAAAGATTGATGTGCATTTTTAAATGCGTTGTAATTTTTAAAACCTGGTCCAATAGCTTAAAAATGTGATTATGTTTATATTAGGAATGAGACTCTATTTTCAAAGGGGGATATAATTTTTTTCTCTCAAACCATACAACATTGTATATTCATAAACAGCACTGTACATATATCCTCAAATCAAATAATGAGGCATTTGATACAACATGCACATATCTACAATAATAATACACAAATATGTAAAATATAAAACATTTATTTTGAAAACCAATGACCCAACAAAATAAGTAACAAAATACTTAAATTACCTAGTTAAAAATTTAAAATATCACGGTGAGTTATACAATTAATCATACAGAATCTACTAAGATAACATGAAAACGGAAAGGAATACCACTCTTTCAGAGTTATGCAGATACAAATTCTTATGTACAAGTTGTGAAAATAAGTATTAACTAATCTTCAATTATAAGGACCTGGTAGCATCGTGGAGAGCACCTCTCTCAGCCTGACACCCACTTTTTGAATGGAGTGACCCATCTATGTTTAATTAGTTCTATGAATGGACATGTAAACTTGTATTTTTAATGACAAATAACAGTTTTGAAAATATAACAAAACAGTTTATATAATCATGATTTTCTTTAAGTTCTCATAAATAATTTAGGCAGGCCAAATCTCTTCTCAAATTCATACAAGACAGCTTGAACTGTCAATGGAAATAGAGTAAAACTGTTTTCCTAGAACTTCCTTAATAGTCTCGGGCCATTGAAATATTCTATGGCCCAAATTATTTCAGAATACTACTGGCAATTTATGTACACAGTCTTTCTCTTGGCCTTCATTTAGATGCGTACAATCTCTTTCCTTTATAAATTGTCCAGCTTCAAGTATTTTGTTACAGCAGTGCCAAGACACCCAATAAAGCCTATTAGGATATAATATTTGCCACAGGATAAGTTCTGCTCTTGAGATTTTGAAGGTGCATATGTTAAATACTTGGCTTCTAATCTATGGTATTATTTGTGGATGGTGGAATCTTTATGAAATAAGGAAGGAAGCTGGGTTATTAACAAAATAAAATTCAAGGAGACATCAGGATGTCCTTGTCTTCCCCTCTGCTCTTGCTTCCTGGCTGCCAGGAGGCCGTATGTTCTTTTAATTATGAGCTACTTTGCCCAGGCCCAAAGCGACAGCACCAGATCCTGGAAACCCTGATACAAAAGAAAGCTTTTATTGCACTAAGGCCTTTCATGTCAGGTATTTATTATAGTGACAGCGAACTAACCTAGGAAATCTGCCCCTTGTATATTTAAAGTGAACCCTTGGCAAGGGCTAGTATGTGCATACCTTGCATACCTGCCTTTGCCTTTCGTGATTTACCGCCATCTTTTCCTCTGTGCCTATCATTGCTACAGAGCAGATGTCACACCTTCTGTCAGGTTCCGGTTTATTTTGCTCCTGCTTATCTCCCTCACCGGGGAAGAGGGAAATGAAAGCGGGTGGGAGTGGACAGAGCCACAGTCATCACCAAGGTCTGCAGTAGTGACCACGGATGTGCCTGTCGCTGTGGCACCTCCACGGCCTGCTTAGATCTGCCACATTTCCTGATTTTATTTCTGAGAAGTTTTTGTCTTGCAGTCATCATTTACCGCTGGCCATTGACCACTTGGCTCGATTTAGTCCCTGTAGTTTCTTAGTTCGCATTCATCTTCTGAGATTCACCCCTCCTGCAGCCTTAACTTCTGCATTCAAGCATTCTACCTCTTCCCAGTCTCTAGCTTTTCTCTTGGACATTGAACTTGATGCTGTATGCGCTTGTACTTGACAGACATATTTTATGTCTCTAAGACATTTACAGCTTTTCTTATTATTGTTATGGTTAAATATCTTTCACAACACTTCTCCCATGAGTGGAAGGCTTTGATGGGAATGCCCGTGAAAACCGAGATTCGAACGTGATCTCACTCACAGCAAGGCGATTAACAATGCTATATATTAAGCATATTTCCACAGAGCTTCTGGTAACCATTCCCATTTTTCTCTGAATCATCCTTCCTCTGCACTGTGACTGTCTCACCCCTTCCCTCAGGGCTGTAAGCACTGACCTTTTCACCCTCAGAAACGGGATGCTCTTTTGCAGGGGGTTTGTCCTTACAGATCTTAAGCTTTGGATGAGAAGTGAACAAGAGGCCAGCAGACTGTTGATAAACTTGCTTTATATTAGGAAATTACCTTGGAAATGTTCAGTTTTCCTAATGCTTCCACTGCTAGTTGTACATGACAGGTATTTGCACCGTGAGACCGCAGTACCAGGAACAGACGGCACAGCACCACTTTTGGTCACGAGGGAGAGTTTCCTGTCAACAAAGGTTTTATTCTCCCCTGCGTTCTCTTGCATATTGAAAAATTTCCCCTTATTCTTCCCTTTTATTTTATTTTTCCTTGGACAGCACATACTGCTTTGGCCACAGCTTCAGGGCATTTTGCTCATCGATCAGCATTAGCTCAGAACTAATAATAAATCTTTTTTCATTTCTTCCCACTGGGATGCATTAGGGTTATGGCTTTGGAAAGTAAGTCACACCAGCTGGGTTATCTCTGCTGTCTGTGCCTCCGGTGGCTGAGAATCATCATGAGGATGCATTTATGAATCCCAGAATTGTTATTCAGTTTTTTAAAACCAGACTGTGCTTCATGTACCATGGAGCAGGTGTGTCATTGTACAGAAATGACTATGGGAAAGGAAACCTCAGGCATGACCTTTAAGGTTGAATGGGCTAGGATAGAGTGATATGAGCATAATTTGTGCTCAAGAGTCCTGAAAAAGCTTGAAATGTGACAAATTCAGCACTGGTAGGCCACAAAACTGTATAAGCAAATGAAATAATGCCTCCCACATTAGAATGTACTTTGATTTTACCTTATGATTAAGGAAAGTATTTTGTGTCACAATTGAATTATAAAATGGAAATTGTCTCCTGAGATCCTCAATTCATCATATCTATCTATCTATCTATCTATCTATCTATCTATCTATCTATACACACACACACTAAAGAATTTACTGAAGTTTTTCCCACAGTATATGGAGAATAAGATTATATCTAGGTCTGACTAGGAACTTCTGTGTCAGCAACGGGAACCAACAGCCCTACATCTTTCGTAAACAAAAACACGCTTTACGGAGCAGTTAGATATTGCTAGTTATAAACTTATATTTACCTCGCTTGCAACATAGAGGTAGCAAAGATGATTATTTGAATGGTTTTAAATAATCCCAGTTAATGAAGTATGAGATAATTTGGTTATCTTCCAACCCATTGAGGCGCTTAGTGGTTAAGTGACATCAAAATCTGAGTGTAGTTTTATAGCACAATGTGAAATAAGATGTCAATGAGTAATTAATAGCCTTCTTTTTTCTAGAGAATTAAAAAAAAATAGTTCACGGGTTTAAAATGTGCACGATTTATTTTGGCACATATTACATAGGCATGCCATGATATGGTATGCTCCATTTTCCTTGTTATACAACAAACCACCAAACTAGTCAATGATAAAATGATGGAAATGCTTCTTATATTCAACTACAAAATAAATCTTGGTTTTTTTTTCACACTGCTTGAGGTAATTGCTATTTTGTAAAGAATAAACATAGGACCCTTCACGGTGTTTTACTAGAGACAGGAGATGGTTCTCATCATCTAATCCAAAGTATTATGTGCCCTTAAATTTTATTCAACTTAGGAATGCCTGAGAGAACGTTTTAATTACAGTTCCCTTTTTAGTGATGTTTTTCTTGGGCAAACAACGAAATTAGTTTGCATTAGACGTGTAAACATCCAGTGACCATAGGGGCAGACCCAAATTGGCATTACAGTTTTGCTGCAGATAAAACCCGTTTGCACAACTGAGAACTGAAACTATACACATGTGATTTATATACATGAAGCATGTTCAGAGAAAGTACATTTTTAGAATGTGGATGTAGGGCGTGAGGTGGAGTAAAGAAGCCGAACACAAAACAGCTGCCCGCGTCCTCCTCTATCCACGATACGCCATGGAGAAAGAAAAGAGCCAAATGCTGTCATTTATCTGACAGTTTTTGCTTTCCTAAAACTTTGCTAAAGAAAACTGCACTTCATCACTGAATAATGAAGTTAAGGCCTATACTAGCAAGACTTTTGACAAGGTTGGAAGCCATGAGTTCTAAGAATTTTTGTGTTAGTACGTTGTGCTGCTGTCAGCAATCTGTGATATGAACTCGTAATTAAATTGTTGGCTATCCTTCTGCATTTGTTCCTTGAAGGAACAAAAGCCACCCAGTATCCCGTAATTAAAATACAGACACTGGGAAACTAACAAAGCCTTTGGGCACAGGTTGGGACAGCCGAAGAAAGCAAGGAAGAAGGAAGAAGGGATTTTTATCAGATGAATTAGAAACAAAAATATGACAGAATGCCAGCTTGGCTTTGCCTACTGTGTGGAAATGGGTGCCTGAGTTTGCAAAATGAAAAGATCAAGCCGATAACCCTGCATTTCTCATTTACAGTTTTGTGTGTGAGGGAGACATTTGCTCATTTATAATTGTCCTTATAACTGCCTTTCCTTATCTTTTGTTCTGCAAAATTGCGTCATAACACCTGTTGTATCAATTAACTTGGGGGAAAAAAAAAGCTAATAAATACCTCTACCTTTCTTCTATGGCGCAAAACAAGGCAATCTGCAAAAATTCCCCAGCACCACCTTTGTATTCCTGAATATTTGCGTCACATCCGCTTCCTGAAAGTTTGCCTGACATTCATTTAATCAAACCAACTAATATTTGAGCTACCTTAACCAATGGCTGACTTCATGGGAGGCAAATAATTAAAGAGTTATATACATGCATGCACACACATCATACACACAACTGCGGATGTATTCATCTGTCACAATCCTGTGCTGTGCAGTTTTGCCATTATAAGCTCCTAAAAACTGAATTTTGCTAAACCGAAGTTATCCTGTAATGACCCTGGGAATTTCCTCAACGTTTGTGTATGTATGTGTGTGTATGTGTTCACACGCATGTGTGCAGCTTCTTCAATATAGACTATTCTCTTTTTTTATTCCCTTCCCACTAACTATGGGCTATATGAAATTTCATCCCATTAAACTTCATGTCTGGAAAATGAACATCTTGACAAAAGAAGCTGATTCTGGCAAAATTCATACACGCACAGCAGAACCTGATGCGACCGAAAGATTTAGTACATCCCACTCAATATGTCTCCTTGGCAGTGCGCACAGGCTATCTCCTTTCCACAGCCAAAACGGGCCTGGCCTTGCCAGTTGGGAACAGGCCATGAAGTAATAGGCAGAGAACTGGGAAAGGATACAAGAGAACTGGGTGCTAATCCAGCTCCACTTGCTAGCTGGGGAATTTCTATGTAAATTACTCAAGCTCATTTGGTCCCAGTTTTCTTTCTAATAACATATAGCTCATTACACCTTTTTACCTTTTTTGTCTAATACCTGTGACAAGTATTCAGTGAGATATTACATAGATTCTTTAATTATGATCCTGAAGATAGGTAATGAATTTATAGATTTGCCGAGGAACTGAAATAATCTAAGTTAACTATCATTTTTCACTATTCAGCAAACCAAGAACCTAATAAATATGGAGAGAAATGACTTTTGGTGAGTGTCCTTGATGTTTGACAAAGTGAGAAAAAATGAAACCGAATAGATTAGTTTTAAAATACTATATGCTGACACAGAGATGAGATTCTAAATTTATTTTCCACTTTTTAGCTGAAAATGCTGTACCTGCCAGAATTGGTTTTGGCCACGACTTCAAAAGCTTCCCAAAGAGTAATTACTACAGTGGAAATAAGTGGGCTACACTTAAAACAAGTAGGGGGGATCCAGATTTTTTTCTGTTATTTAGCAACTGAAGAGTTAGTATGCAAAGTATGTTGTTGGGTAGTAATTCCCCGGCTTAAAATTGAATATTGGTTCTTTAGTCTTTAATAAAAACAATGCATAGAACAGAGACTATTGGTACTAACTAGTGTAGGACTAAACACAAAGAAGTATATGAGTAGGGGAGAGAGACCTATGTGGTTAAGAAGCTAGTTTGCAACGGGTAGTGGCAACTTTAGAGGATGTAAATATGAAAGGGAAGAGATGTCATTAGCAGAAGAGATTTTACCCTTGGTGTAGATTTTAACACAAGATTTTGCAGAAACTGGATGTGTTTGAAACAGTCTCTATGCTTCTTTCTGTCTACTAATTAATGAAGCCCCATAAAAATCTCTGCTGCTGGGACCATATATGATAACACCCCAAATATTATAATAATGTTGATGTACACACCTGAGAGGTTTGCTGGTGAATGTAGGTGAATTCCATTAAAACGAGTGAAACCCAAACTGTTATTTCATAAGTAGATAATGTATGTAGGAGCTGAGCAAATACTCTTGGGATTGAGGAATACTGTGTGTCCTTTTCAGGATATTGACGATGTGCTAGACACAAAGAGCTGGTTGATGAATGCATAAGCTACGGGGAGAAATAGAAAGTTTGGAACTTAAATTAGAAAAAAATCAAAGATTTTATATCACTAACACAGGAGTCTGACAGAACAACTTCAACACAACTTCAAGTATGTGTATGCAGGCTGTTTCCAAATGCTTTGCTTCGAGGTAGACATTTCACCAAAGTAACAAATCCTGGGCTTGTGCTTTCAATTGCTTTCTATCCACTAACTCAAGTGTAGTGATTTCGATGGGTCTTGGGCTGCTATGATTGTAAGTGAAAGGCAAACCTTATTTGTGCAGGTGAATGAGGTCCCTGTGCCATGCTTGACAATTGCATTTGGACCTCAAGAAATGAAGAAGAAGAAGAAGAAGAAGAAAGAAGTTGTTGTTGATCGATGGATGGAAAAAGACAGAAGGAATGTACTCCCAAAGAAAACTACAAGAAGTATAGAATGAAACTATGAAGCTTTACTTAATTTTAGGTGAATAGATTATAGATGAACAATGAGTTCTTCCATGTGCACAGATGTGCAGGGAATGTTGATGTAACTGCAGTGGTCAGAACGACCTAGAAACAAAGGAATTAAAATCAGTTCCAAAGAAAATGATTCAATATTCTCCAGATACAACTCTAGACTCATTTAAGATAATAGCAGTCAAAGAAATTTAATTTTAAAAATAATGTCTACAAATATTCAACTACAAGTTCAGATAGAACATAAGTGACCTAAACAAACAAACAAAAAAGTTGCATAGTGAACTGACAATCTTTTGTCCTGAGAGCTTAAGTCTGAAGCTATGCACGCATGTAAAAAATAAAAAATAAATAAAAAAAATAAAAAAGTTTGGATAAGTCCAAATATTCTCATCTTCTCAGATAGCCAGGCAGGGACAACAACCTTGCTAATGTGGATTTTGTTTTTTTGGCAAAATAAACATAATGCTAATGGAAAAGAACTAATTTGCTCAGCTTATACCTGACTAGGATGCTCCTTTCATGGGGAAATTCTGTCAAAATTAGCTACAGAATACATTCTGCTTTGACCCTGGAGGAATAAAAGAACTGAAAGAAAAGAATAAAACGACAAAAAAGAAAATCTAAAGTTTGGCACCATGGTGTCTTTGAGAAGATTTTTGTTCTCAGGTAACTTTGTCACATACCCTCATCCTGTGAATAATCACTGTGTTGATATATATATATATATATATATATATATATATATATATATATATATGTATATATATATATATGTGTGTGTGTATATGTGTATATATATATTATGTATTATATATATGTGTATATATATAATATATATAATATATATGTGTGTATAGATATAAATATATAGTGATATTGCTATATATATATATATATATATATATTATTGACAAACAATCAATTAGAACAGCTGAGCTCAAATCTGAAGTTTGCCAAACAGACCACTGTTTCTTCCCTCTCAGCTTTCCCAGGCTGGTGGACCATTTAAGAAGATAAACAAAATACTAATGATACTAAGAAAAAAAAGCCACATTTATCTTTAGTAGTCATAATTCAGCTTAGTAGAACCTGAAAATGAAGCAATAAATACTCTGACAAGAAAGTAGTCACTGACTCAATCTGCAGTTTCTAGATTGCTTCTGCACTTCAGCGGAGTTGGCAAGATTGGTATTACCTTGGTTTGCCCTACGGCATTCATTGTTTCACCATCATATAGAAATTGGACTCACAACTTCAAACATCAGGAAGCTCAGTTGACAAGCGTTTTTGATATAATTTTTTCTCATTTTTGTCAGTATGTATATGCAATGCACAATGGTTACATTAAACTTAAGAATTTTGTGCACCGATTATACTGCAAGGACTTTGCCTGCCTTTCCCCTCCCTCTTTCTCCACCTCCCACTTCCGCCTCCATCCTCTTTGACTTCAAACATCTCACCTATCTGAACCTTCTTTGTTTATACTCTGGGTTTCTCATATTAGATAAATCATATAGCATTTATTCTTCTGAGTCTGATTCACTTCTGTAAGAATAATGGTCTCAAGTTATATCCATTATTTTAGGAATTACTCAAATCTCTCTCTCTCTCTCTGAGTCAGGTTAATATCCTGTGTCAAATAAAAAAAAAGAAAGAAAGAAAAAGAGAAAGAAAGGAAGAAAGCTAATTTAATTGTTTCTTTTCTATTAATGATTTAGAAGTTTTTGACTTGTATCAAAATATTTGTATTATGTAAAATATTATAATTGATTTATTAATTTGATAATCTCAGATGATGATATCCTCTATAGAAAGATAATTTTTAGCAGACACAAATAAGTAAGTCAGTAGATAATGTGATTCACCCATTGCATGTCATGGTTGATATTTTGTATATGTAATTGTTCTATCAATTGCTGAGACAGTGTTGGTTAAATTTTTCTGCTTTGAGTATGTATGCTACCTTCTAAAAATATTACTTCCTGTATATGGAAATCTTGTCTTAACTGTGCATATTAATTATATTTTTAATTATTAAATGCTCATTTATCAATGTGATGCTTTGAAATTTCCATTGGACATTTGTTAACACATTTTGCCTTGAGATCCGTTATACTTAATATAAGAAATTGAAATTTCAATCGTTTATGCATTGTATTTCATGCGTGTTTCCATCTATTTTTCTACTTTATTTATAGTGCAGTGTTTATTTTGTGGGCAATGTTTAGTCTTACTGCATTGTTTGGTCTTAGTATTATGTATTCCTTGATTAGTTTTCCTATTTGTAAAAGTTTAGTCTGGCAAAAATTACTGCAAATAGTAGTTGGAACAATTGTCATTCTGCCTTTCTATCATGTGCTTGTGTTCTTTGCCTCCTTGTGTAACATCTATTTACCTTTCCTATTCTACTTGTGATTTGTTTAGAGTCTTTTGTTTTTGTTAATTTTAATGAAAATTCCATTTTCACCAAGCACACACACACAAACATACACACACACACACACACACACACACACACACATCTTTTTACATTACTATTGTAATTTACAATACATTTGCATTATTATCGTATCATGTTATTATTTTAGTTATGTTATCAGAATGAAAATACACACTCATCATTAATTCACTTGCTCAAGTAGTTTCAAAAATTTGTCTCCCATGTAAATTTTTTTGTCAACTGATTTTCAGATATCAGGTTGTTACTTTGTTTGTTTGTGATTTTTATTTTTTCATCTTACTATTACTACAGGAAGGACAATAAATTTGTGAAATGGATATTCTTGTTTGTCAATGTGAAATATTTAGTGATGATAATTTATAGGGAAAAGGAAAGTAAAATACCATGTATTTCTCACTCGTACAGCACATATTGGAAGGCCTATGAACGCTCTTGAAAAGAAGCTATAACAATAATGGAGGCAATAGAATGCTACAAGCATTATTAAATGGCTAAATCAGCAGCCTATAATTAATCTGAATTAATACTAAATACTTAAAATATTGATGATAAGGATAAATATTAGGTTAGAATATAAAGGTAGAGCTTTCAACTTCTGACAGATATAATCTCTATTACAGAAAAGGTGTTATCACTATTTGGAAATGTTTTCAGCTTACAAAAACAGAATCTGACTAACCATGGTTGATTCCACCAGCTGTTTATGGAGCACACATACACTTAATGCAAATATTGCTTGTAACAAAACCGTATTAAAAAGTGTGTTAGGAATGTAGTTTTGGTCTGCCAATAAGAAAGCTTTGTTCTGATAAGATCAAATAAATTATATATAGGTTTCTTTTTCATAAGTACATATTCTGAAAAATCATAGTGGTCATGAAATTAAGAGAATTAGCATATAAAATGAATCTCCAGAAATTAAAAACAAAGTAGAACATATATAATAATTTCAGCAAAAGTGAGAAAAAGAAGCAAATAGCTGAGTAGAACACAAAAATTAAACAAATCCAAATGCAGAAGTGAATACAATAAACATGAAGAGATGTTTACTAAAATCTAATGAATCTCAGATGACAGACAAAAGTAGCTATATAAGTATGGCAACGTATTATTTACAAAAGTGCACACCTAGAACACCATTTACTCAGAAAAGCTGAAAACAAAACAAAACAAAAAACAGGAAGTAAAGCTGACTAGATAAATTTCTGATAAGATATGCTTTAAATATAAAAATAGAGGAAAAGAGAAAGGAGCGCCCCCCCCCAGAAGATGCAACAAGTTTTATCTGATTTATTATCAAAATCATAAGGCAAAGTATGTAAGGCAAAATTTGATAGATTACAAAGAGATTTAAGACTGTTACTCCACTTCTAACATTATTATGGTTATCATAAGAGGAATCTTAAATATTATGAGTGCATTACCATTCTTGTCTTTGTATGATTTCCTCGTTCTGAAGAAACAAAGAGAACTGAAGAAAGACATTTATTTTCTCAAATTGAAAACAGCCAAGAGTCAATACTAGGGAAAAAAATCACAAAGGTACTAATACTGATTTCTTAACTAATGAGACACACTGAGAAAATTGATAGAGCTGAAATTTCTTTCATTTTTTCATTTCTCATTGTTTTATTTTCAGAATTCAGTAACAGAAGTAAAAAGAAAGAAAGAAGGAAGGAAGTAAAGTAATATAAAAGCCACAGATCTTCTGCTGCTTCCTGATGGATTATACTTAGGAGAAATCTAAAATGAAATTATAAATTGTTCCTGTTTCTAATTCACAAAGCCTCAAAATTTCTCTCGTGTTCCACATTATTAAAATGATCATACCCACCTCTGATTTAATGTATAAATTCTCTTTCACTATAACACGATTTTTCAGTCAAATACTTTTGATAATGATAACAATGTGTGTTAATCAGGGAAATAAATCAATTGCTTTAATTCTCACTAACGCAGAAATGATTGATACAACATCACGAAGCTTAGTTTCCAAACTTTATTGCCTGTGCTGTTCTGTGCTTTCAGGAAAGTGACAAAACAGAAACAAAAGAAAGAGAATAGTTGATTTCATCAGAAAAGCAGAAATGTTTTTGGAAGAAAGCTTTAAAGTCCCTAAAATAAAATTATGTTCTCAACATAGCATACTTGTGCTTCCCTAGAATTTCAACTAGTGATCAACTGCATGGCAGACTGTGTCCCTAGAGATTATTGCTGGATTTCCAGTCCCAGTGGGATGGTTCCTGGAAGAGGAGGGCTCTTCAGAGACACCTACTTCTTGACAAGGCAGCCATATTGCTTCAAAAGAACACGCCGTGAATCTGGTTGTCTTTCTCTGCTATGAAAATGCAAGAAGAATCAGCCAAAATCAAACCAAAATCAAAGCAATCACGTGGAGAAGCCATCAGCCAAGCCCAAACCCATCACACCGGCACCCAGATTTCAGAATCCCAGTCGACTGAAGTATGGAGAACAATTGTTCCTAAGCCCGCTGGCGTCCATGTTGTGCTTGCAGCGGTAACTGACAAACGGTGGGATGAGGAAGGAGAGAAGGCCTGCACCTATGAAGAACAGCCAGTTGCAGCAATGCTGCTTCTTGGACCTGAAAGAGATAATCCATAATTAAAGATTTGTCATCTGCCGGTTCTACCTGTGTGCTTTCTCCTTTGGCTAGTACAGTAAAAATTGACGACTACATAATTTACAGTAACAGTAACTCCTTAAGAAATGATTTGAGGTAAGGTCGTAAAGTATTTACTGTCAGAAACTGTAGTTTTAGGATTCTCTCTTGCATCTCTTGTCTGAATTGTAAAAAGTTTATACAATCTGTGTGTAAGATACTTTGGCTTTTAAAACCACTTAGAACAAGGAGAGTGAAAAGAACAAAGAGTATGGAATTTGGGATATGCAAATAGCATGAGGCAGTCACAACAATTACATTCATGTTACTTAATCATTCTGTGGAGTTACCACAGTAGCATAACCAAGTGTATTTTTGCACCATTAAGGCAGAGCATTTGAGATAGCACATGTTTAAGGCCGTTTCAGGTATACATGTATCTTTGATGTATGTTGGTTTTAACTTTTTTGGAAAGATACCTAGGAGAATTATCACTGGATCAAATGGAATATTTATTTTCCACTTTTAGGAGAATCTTCTTACCATTTTCCATAGTGGTTGCACCAATTTATAATCCCACAAGCAATGCAAATCTGCCAGCACCTACCAGCACCTATTGCAATGTTAAGGACTTGATGTATGTCCAGCCACGTGGAAAAGGCCCAAATCCCCCTCAACAAAACCAAAGAATACAAAAACTGTGGTCTATATACACAATGGAGTGCTACTGTCAGGCGGATTTGAATCTTCTGTAGATAAATTTACTCAACTTGAGACTGTCATGTTTGATGAAGTGAGGGGGACTCAGAAGGTTAAATATATGTTTTCTCTAATAAACATTAGAAATCATGGAAATAAATATTAGACTCAAATGAGTGAGATATTAGGAGTCAGGAGGGATGAAGCAAGGGGACAGAGGAAAAAATAACAGGAAGAAGAAGGGATTGTGAAGATACCACCAAATATTTCACAAAATTCTCACACTCAAAGTTACCCTTGTGTATTGAACATACATATACATATATGCATACATATATTTTTATTATTATTATTATTATTTTAAAAGGGAAAAACTGTCTCAGGGCTTCTTAGAACACATTGCTTATCTCTTCACAACCCACCTTTTGAGCTTGAGATGCCTGTCGAGGACTTAAGTTTTCTCTCCATAAAGGGGAATGTACAAGTGTGTCTGCTAGCAGTATGTGCTGACTAAAAATACCTAGTGCCAATGTATTGATTTAGCTTTGCTTCTACAGGGACAGAATGAGCCAGAAAGCTCCGAAGCACAGAAGAAGGGTCCTCACCTTATTTAGCCCCCCACAGCCTGGAACGTGCCCCACAGGAAAACACTTGTCAAAGCTCTTCCTGCCATTTCTTCCTCAATTTTCCTTTCTCACCACCCGCACTAGACAAATTTGAAAATTAATTTTACTCCCCACCAGGTATCTCTTCAAGCCGATTTCCTGCCCCGCGATGTCTAGGCTTTAAAAGCCACTAATTCTTGCTGGATCTCAGATTTTCTTTTGCTCCCTGTATAACATCTGCTATTCAGACACTGAAAGACCTTGAAGCACAGCTTTCTTTCGATCTACTTAAGTTTTAGGGATGTCTTATTAAGAGAGTTTGCTACACTTGGTGCCTATTGGGATAAGGCAAGCTCATTTTAATTACATGGGAATCTGAGCTTGTAGCCCCACGGTCTACATTCTGTTTTGTTTGAAAAGTATTGAAGCTTTTTTTATAAACCTTTCTTGTTCTCTTTTCTTAACTAGAAGTAAGTATTTGGGATATTTTGGTGTATTTTTCATACATGGAGTAAATATAAAATAAAAGTTTCCTATGATGTAATTAAGATGGTGTTCTACAATTTATTCATTATTTACAAGATTTGTCATCTTATTTTATGAAAATTCTAAGGGCATCAGAATAAGCACATTGAAATTCTTAATCTTTATGCAAGATTTTAGAATATGGTCTGAAAACAAGGCCAAGAGTCTGAATAGTGCAAACATGTTTTCCGTTTCAAGATAGAGAGACATACAAACAGATGTGTCTGGTGGCACAGTCCTCTAATCCCAGCCCTCTGAGAGACAGGGGCAGGAGAACTGCAAGTCAGTCTGGGCTATTTAGTGACTTAGTGGGACTCTGTCTCAAAACGCACACACACACACACACACACACACACACACACACACACACACACTCCTGAAGTGTCCCTAGGTACAATTCTCATTAAGACTAAATAAATAAAAATAACACACACACACACACACACACACACACACACACACACACACACACATATAATATGTATGGAAAAAATCTAAGACATACTTGTGCCTTTCAATACAGGGTTCTGACAAAGAATACAAGTGTGTATAAGCAAAAGAAAAGCTCTCCACACATTAACATTGTCACTACCTAATTTGGCTTGTATGTCTTATTACCTTTTAGAAATTTGTGTCCACCTAAGGGTGATATCTTTGCCTGAAATATTCAAGTGGATAATATCACATTAAAAGATGGGACAAGCTTCCACTAAAATAAAATAGGTTTTAAACTCACACAACAAAACTTTGTGTCAACAGAACAAAAATGCTTTTACCAAAAGCATTTTCTAAACTGCATTGAAAAGATCCTGAGTAAAAAATGAGATTTTGAGGACAAATAAATGTTAGAAATATCATTTTAAACAAATATGAACTAATAAACTGGCTTTTAAATTACAGTAGACTGCATAATCTTAAATAAACTTTTACTTTAGAGTCTTGGTTATCAAAGTACATGGAGGCTATATATTTGAGGTCTTTGGTGTATTTTGTAATAAAATCTTATATGTGTGGGCAACATCTCTTGTGATGACTTTCTCTAGAAATTTGAAACACTTTTTCTTTCATTCTCTCTCTCTGTCTCTGTCTCTGTCTCTGTCTCTGTCTCTGTCTCTGTCTCTCTCTCTCTCTCTCTCTCTCTCTCTCTTTCTCTCTCTCTCTAGGGACAGGGTTCTGAGACAGGGTTTTACTCTGTAATCCAGTCCAGGTTCATCCTAAATTTACTATGTAGCTCAGGCCGGTCTTGAATTTATAGCAATCTTCCTGCCTCAGCCTCCTGAGTGCTGGGATTACAGGCATTTGCCATCAAAACCTGTTTATGTTGTGCTGGGGAATTGAACTCAGGGCCTTGTTCTTGCAGACAAATGCTCTAGTATCTATTCTACTCTTTGAAATTCCTTTCATATTAATGCATATCTGCAATATGCAATAGTGTGTTGGGGGAACATGTAAATGCATATTTTGATCGCTTTGTACAACTTTCTCACTATCCCACTCTTCCACCTCAGCACTTCTTTAATTCTATATTTTATGTCTACCTCACACACCTGGCAAGATTTACATAAATAATGTTGCCATTTTTTCAAGTTTTATTAAGGAAAATGAAATTTATAGATTTCAACAAGAAAAATAAATTAGTGTATCAATTAAACAAAATAGACGAGGACTGAGAATGTTGCTACTGATTAATGAGAACTGATTTCATTACAAAATGTTTCCTGCAGTATCACAGTACGTGTGTTCTTCCAGCACAGATCCTCAAAATCCACAATTATGCATTCTAATTCAGTAGATCTGCAAACTAAAACTTCAAATACTTGCAACTTTAGAAAAATTTCACACTTGGTTCTGAGCAATCCGAATCAGAAATCACCTTTCTTACTTACAAAATTAGCCAGTTCCTCTCTGTCTAATGAAATAATGTGGCCATTATTATTGGTTCACCTTACTAATGCATGTTTTTGCCCTCCAAATTTTTATTTCATTGCAAATTGTACTATTTCTAAATTTCTGCAAGGCGTTGACAGGAACATTTCAAGACCCTGTCACAGCAATTATTTATTTGTTATAACAGTCTGATTTTGCCCAAAAGCTCCAAAAGCACCAGGAGAAGGAAAGAGTCCTATACTAAAGTCTAAATGAGTTATTTGTTACTGTGCAAAGGCTTAGTGACCACAATTAGACTATTTCCAACAGCAAAGAATGAACAAGCTTACCAATGCCAAAGACAAATTCTGAACATGACAGGCAGATATAAATCAAACTAAAAGTATTTGTCAACATAATATCAATCGCATTTAGCTTTGAAATGTTGCATTATAGTGCATAAATCTAGCAAAATGTATCTCTCACATTAAACAGAGAAGGTTCTTTCAAATATATGAATATTAATCAGCCCATGGCATTCTCTGTTTCTTTACTGTAACTACTGCCAGCTATTTATTTCACCTTCCATTCAAAGAAGCTGGCCCTCCTCAGGGATAAACCCACCTGGGGTAATATATTGAAAACCAATGTCAAGAGACTTGCAGATTAGTTCTAAAACAGAATTTTGGTGGTGAAAATGATCACTGTTGACAAAGACATTTTGTTGGTTTTCTGCGTTCTATCATTAACGATTCCCACATGGGGACATCAGAAACAGTGGTCCCATCTGAGTCTCCTTTTCTCTCCTTCCTTTGTATCTGTGGCTTTCTTTGTCTATTCTTCTCTCTTTTGCAAGAATCAAGGAAACATTAGACAGAATATAGACAGGTACCCACTAAAACAAAAGCTTGCAAAATTATATTTTTCAGAAGGTTTTCTCAATCTTCTACTTTTTTGTTAATATTATAGTTATTGTGACATCTAAGCTTGATTGTGTCAACTTAATTGGCTTAAAAGCCACTCGGGAGATTGGTGAAGCATATTTCTGGACGTGACTGGGCGGATCATGGAAACATGATTTGTAGTACTACCTGTGATATCTGGTCCCTTTCTCTGTTTGTAGCTCCTAAGAACTAAGTTTGTTTGCTCTGCCACATTCTCCTGCCGTGATGTTTTTTTTTTTTCCCCCCATGGGACCAGCAGATTGCATATTAAATCTCCCAGAACTATGAGAGTAAAATTAAACCTCTCCTTTACATGGTAGGTATTTTTGGTATTGTGCCCCAAAATGAATAATTTTATAGAAAAAATGACTAATAAAGAAAACGGCTTTGAAAATTGGTTCCCTCATCATGCTACCAGCCATGTTATTTAGAAACCCCTAAAATGTGGGAAGAATTTAGTTTAGTGATGTGGACTAGCTAAGCCTTATAATGCTACAAGCAGAGCTTGAATGATGAGTATAGTAGGAGCACAGAAGACCAGAATGCTGATATGAATGTAGACACTAAAGACCTTGTTTGAGAAATCTCAGTTGGGAACAAACATTTTATTTGCAATTAAACTAAAGAATATGAATCTTAAGTTCAGGCTTAAGACATTTTTGTTCAGTTTTAGCGAATTTGCATAAGATTAAATTAGAAAGGTATGCTAATTGATCTGGTGGAGGAAATTTAAAGAGAACTTGTATTCAGGTTGTACCATTCTGCCTCTAGTTCCTCATAGCCTGATGTACAATGAGGATTATGAACAAAAAGCAAAAATCGAAAACAATAAAAGTTGGCACAAAAGAAATCATCTTTAAAATCTATGTCAAAGGCAGTACAATGAGGATATTTGCACCATTAAAATGAGAACAAAAGCTTTGAATGGGGACAAGGAGAAAAGTGATTTGTGGGCATCTTAGAAATCAGCAGACTTCATCTATCTCAGGCTCTAATGTGCCAAAATATAAACCTTTTTTTTTTTAAAGAGAGTCCTTGATTTACCTGCTTGTGAGTAGCTACCAAGGGAGTTGGTTCCTGAGGACTTAGTTTATAGTGCACAGCCATCCTAGATACTCAGAGAGTACCACAGTTGTGGTCCCAGTTGGCATGGCTAGTGCCATGCCCATGGTGTGCATTAGTATCACACATGCAGTATTACTCTAATCAACTTGCAGAATATGAGAGTGTGGTCCTGGTGTCTTTTATCCTGACTTGAAAACAATATCTGGGAGGCCGGGTAGGTAACCGCTGTTAGTATAGTGAGTGAAGCTACCGGAATGAAACCAAAGGTTCAGTGGAAGTTCCAGAAAGTCAGAGATGTTGGAGTATGAAACATCTGCTGAGGAAAGCGACAGGAGCTGCTGAGCAGAACACACCAAACAGAGTCTATGAGGATTGCAGCCATCACATCAAAATCATAGGTGTGGGGTTACCAAAGGTTTTGGAATTCACACCTACCACTATGTACTACAAGACCTAGCTGAGTTATGCAAATTCTCGATTGCCTTGCTGTATGTTGGTATTGCTTTTGTCCATTTTTTTCTATTCCCCCATTTCTTCAAAGAGGAATTGGTAAGAGTTTTACCCTTTGCCACTGTACCTTGGGATAATGTAACTAGTTATTCATTTTTAAAGAGGTTTGAAGCAATCTTGAGTAACAAGACTAAGGCAAGAGGTATTACAATTCCAGACATCATGCTATACTGTTAAGTGATTATTGTTCAAACTACATGGTACTGGAACTAAAATAGACAAGTAGATCGGTGGAGCAGAGTTGAGGATGCAGAGATAAATCCAGATACCCTCAGGTACGTAATATTTGATAAAGGAGACAGAAGTGTACACTGGAAAAAGAATAGGCTCTTCAACAAATGGTGCTGGAAAAACTGTACATGCACATGCTGAATAAATATATACACACACCTGTCACCATGCACCAAATTTAAATCAAAACAGATCAAAGACCTACATATTAAAACTGAAACACTGAACTTCCTGGTAGACAAATTAGCAAGGACATTCTTAATAAGACACCAAAAGCAAGAGAAACAACCCCCAGTGTTAACAAATGGGGTATGTCAAGTTAAAAAGTTTCTACACAGCAAAGGAAATTATCAGCAGTGTAAAAAGAGAACTGAAATATCGGGAAAATGTTGGGGTCTTCAGGGCCCTAGAGCCTCAGCATCTCTGACCTTGACCGAGTTCCTTCCTTCCCACAAACAAATGTTACTGCTTGTAAGTTAAGCCAGGTGTTGTTTTGCTTAAGCTCCTGAAACTGCTCCTTACTGCATCCTCCCTCCTCCACTCCTTCAAGATAACTACCTCAGTCTATTTAAGACCTTGTACTTCCCTGAATAAACTTGAGACGTTGATCAGTGAATGGACTCCCAGAGTGTGTTACTCTGTTGTCCAATCCCTCCTCGGCTGTTCCCGGGGTCCCCGCAGGACGGAGACCCCTACAGGGAAAGATATTCACCAACACCTCAGATGGAAGGCTCATAAGCAGAATATATAGAGAACTGAATAAATGTAAACTCCTCAAAATCAAAGATCTGATTGAAAAATGAGCAAAATAAATGAATAGGTAGTTCTCAGATGAAGAAGTTCAAAGGGCCAATAAATACATAAAAAGATATTCAACATCCTTAGCCATTAGAGAAATGCAAATCAAAACATTATTGCGATACCATCTAACTCCAGAGAGAATGGTAGATATCAAGAACACAAATAACGATCAATCCTGATGAGATTATGGGGAAAAAGGAACCCTCCGGTGCTGCTAATGGGAATGTTACCTGGTACAACCACTATGGAAAGCAGTATGGAAGATCCTCAAAAGACTGGAAATAATATTCCCTTCAATCCAGTGATACATCTTCTGGGAATATTCAAAAGAGTTAAAAAAAACATATAACAAAGACACATTTATACCCATGTTCATAGCAGCACAGCTCTAAAATGTGGAAGACATCAAAATGCCCATAAACAGATAAATTGTTACATAAATTGTATTTATACACAGTGAAATACTACTCACCTAAAAAGATAACTATGTTGAAGGCTTTTTTTAGGTAAATGAAAGAAACTTGAGACCATCATGCTTAGTGAAGTGAGTCAGAAACAGAAGGTGAAATATTGAATGTTTTCTCTAATATGAGAAAGCCAGATGACAATTATTTCATAGAACTTATTGTGGGGCATAATGGGAACTGGAGGAATGGGACAGGGAGTGTCAGTGGGAAGGTTGTGGATTTGCAATTTTGCCAAAATATGTATATGATTAAAATACTCAAGATTAATATAAACTTTATGTACTGCACTTATACATATCAATAAAATGGGGATGGTGGTGCCAAAGGTTATGATTGCTATGATCAGTATTAAATAAAAACAGAGCTTTCAATTTAAAAAAAAGTTTATAGCTAGTTGTTTATCTTGCTTCTGAGAAGATATTTAAACACAGACGTTTTCAAAATGCTGGAATTATTGCAATTTAGAGGAAGGGAGGATTACACAGAAAGTAGTTTAATCATGTGAGGTTGTATTATGAACTTGTGCTTATTTGGGGGTTAAATACAATTTAAGAAGATGTGTTTGAATGTCAATTTAACAAGAGTGGGACTGTATCAATTAAGAATGATTATGACAGCAAGTTTGGCATGGAAGCCACCCAGGAGATTCTAGAGCACACTCCTAGGTGTATCCAGGTTTGGCTACGCAGGTATGACCTTTGTGCCACATCTGGTTCCTGCCTCTTCACCTGCTCCTACTCCTAGCGTCCATAATTTAAATTCCTAGCCTCTACCACATCCTTCTTTCATGATGCTCCTGCATTGAAGGTTACTGATCATGCAGGTAATTCTCTGAAATCATTGACTAAGTAAGACTGCTTCTCATTTAAAGTAAGATTATAGAGTATTGTGTCCCAGAAACAGAAACAGTCATTAACATGTTCTTCATCTTTACATGAAATAAATTAAAAATCTATCAT
Organism: Ctenodactylus gundi; assembly: GCA_004027205.1. Lineage (NCBI taxonomy): Eukaryota > Metazoa > Chordata > Mammalia > Rodentia > Ctenodactylidae > Ctenodactylus > Ctenodactylus gundi. The sequence goes on from PVKB01001491.1 coordinate 60,595, forward strand.
CACATCCTGTAGCACTCACAGCCTTTGTCAGTTAGCTACGTACTGAAAAGTATATTAGATGGTATAAAATTTATGCTTGAAGATTACAAAAAGTTATTTTAGGATAATATTCATTTCAGTGTCAAAGATACTGATGATTGTTTCATTAGTAATACTCTGGTCCATTTTTAATCATTGTCTTACTTCACCTATTTACAACATTTGACACATTTCTCTCTTCTTGACACTCTTTCATTATTGTGTGCCATTGTTTCTGCACTCCTCTGATTGCTGAAAGCAAGTGTTCCTCACAATTCACAAATCATAGAGCCTTACCGTTCTAATCACACCTAAATGCAGAAGAAATTATGTCTGATCTTTTGGCTTTAAATTACCAATTGTTTGGTTATGACATTAGCAGTATGGTCTAAGCCGACTAGAAAAATGTTATCAGACACTGATTAGCATAAAAGAACACGAGTTTGTTCTCAGTATTCTTGAATCAAGTTCAAAATTATAGTGTTGATATGGTCATGCTCTATGTGAAGGTTAGAGGTGTTTCCTGTAACATTTGTTTCCATAGAAACCTACGTATTCCCTGGTTTATATACACATTACACTTTCTCTCCCTTCATTAATACATGGCAATATTTGTGAGTGTATCTTTGTCCACTTCTTTTCCCTTAAGGGCTGATATCTAAAGTGTAAGAATAAGAGACAGTGTTATTCAAATATCCAATATAACCATATTTTAAAGATACATGTATGTGCATATATATATATATATATATATATATATATATATATATAATGACTATTTCTAAATATCGATACGTTCTGATTTTAGGAAAGAATTTAAATTTAGGGTACATGCTATTCAATCTGGCATGATATATAAATTTTGTTTCAACCTACCCCTTTGGAACCCATATTCGGTTACTAACCTGTATCCAAATTCTCAGGCACAGCTCCACCTGAGGCTTAAGTGACATTTCAAATTTAACATGTATAAAAATTACCTTTGTTCTCTCACTCAAAATCTTCTGTTCCACCACTAACCTATCTCAATTGATAACAAATATTTCCTTTCAGTTCTCAGTAAAATATCTGGAGGCATTCATTCCATTTTATCTTATATCCTACATCCAAACGGTAAATCCTAATGGCTTAAAAATATATTCAGTGTCCTATTTTGTCTTGATGCTTCTCTTTCAAATTCCATCAGGCCATTTTCTTGTGATTAGCTCAAAACTGGATTTGGTGTTTGACCTCACCCCTCAGGAATCTATGTTCTGCTATACGCGGTGTGTAAAGTATTGCCACTAACACAAAGCTTGACCGTGCCTTTGTTTTCAAAGAGTTCCTGTAGCTTCCCATCTTACTTCAGTCACAGCTAATGCTTTCCACTTACCTCTCTAATGATATCCTTTCCAACACAATTGGGCTTCTTACTATGCATCAAGTGTGCCTGTGGTTTGCTCCATCACAACCCTCAATTATTAGGTTAAATTTATTTTTTCAAGATGGTTTCTGTGAATGCACTGTTTATTTTTTTACCATCATAACTCTACATACCATTTTTTAATTATGTTTCCTCCATAGCACATAGCACTATATACAAATTGTACTTTCTATTCTTCAGAATAGAAATGTCAGAGGCCAGGGGCTTTATGTGCCATGTTCAATCCCATAATCCCATACATATGGAAGAGGACGACACTCTGACACTGGTCGCTATTGGCTAAAAGTAAAAGTGAACTATGGCTGGCATCAGAAAGCAGTAAAAATCTGGAGGAACATGTTTCAAAGTAGCAGGTTCTTGCCCAGCTCTGCTAAATGAATAACACTTGTTACCCTTCAGTGAGTCTGTAAAACTCATAAAAATTATATTCTGAAGAGTCTCTTTATTATGTGATCCTGATCTGGGAAACACTGAAGTCTACTATAGAGCCTGGAAGTCTTAGACCTGGTCTCATTCCAGAAGATTCAGAATTTTGTGATCATGTACATGATGTGCAAAATCTAACGACAGAAAAAAGAACCAAAGCCTCTATTTGCCATGGTAGAGTGGACATATTTTGTATTACAATTGTTATAGGCATATTTTAAAGATTCCAGTAGTGCTTCTGAAGCATTGACAATATCTCTCTTTGGAGATATTTTAAGTCTTAGGCCCCCTTGGAGAGCTCAGCTGGTAGAGTGGAGGACTGTAGGAGTACATTTATGTCTAGGTCAACTTTTCTGTTGCCTAGGAATTTATAGATCTAGATTCAGTTTAGAATAGAAAAATGGAATTAGAACACAGATTTTTGTTCATCTTTAACCTACAGAAAATAAAAATGCTCCAAATCCCTTGTTGACTTCTTCTACCACCCCTCAGCCAATTTGTATGGAGTGATAACATTTAAAAACTATTGTTTCTTTTCTATTTTTAATTGCTTCTACTATTAGGATTTATCTTTCTGAAATGGAAAATATTTTCTGTACAAAATCGCAATGTTTTGAAAAAGGGAAACATATTTCCCAAAGTATTATATTAATGAATGTTTATGAGTTTCAGTGCTAGCAATTCAAAAGGCTCCTGAGATACCTATTCAGAGAGCTCAATTCAACAAGACAGACATTTAGTTTTACAATAAACCAGGTTATTTCATGCAAGATGTAGATCTCTCCTTCAAACATTAACTAATTTTCCCATTCTCAGTACTGATCACTATGAATTCATTTTTACTTCCCATTCGCAGCCAAATAACATTAAATAACATACCTCTACAGACTGACATTAGAAGAGGTTTTGAGCCTCATTCAATTTTTCTTTTATTATAAAAACCCAATTAATTATAGATAGAATTAACAATTCTAGTATAAGACAGAGAAAAGTCACTTCTACAGAGACAGACAAACATCAACTCATTGGTTGGTAAGGGAACTTTCTACCTATCAGAACCTAAAGCAAATTCAACTCATACACCATAAAACACTTTTACGGTAAACGTGGTTTGGGGAGATACAATATTTTCCAGAAGAGAAATTTGTCACAGCTCTTTTCACATGTCATGTGAAGAGAGGTTTCCTGATAAAATCAGGTTTAAAATATTAATCACAGCTAGTGATATTTTAAAGAATCCTTTTCGATGATACATAAAGTGGCTTTTGACATTGATTTTTAAAAAAGAAGAAAAATTATTTCTCTGTGATCTATTATTTTTCTGTCTCCGGGAGATGAGTTAGAATTCTCTATGAACTCTTTTGAGACTTTTTAACTGTGGCTCCAGTAGGTGAATCATCTAGCGATTCATATTCTTATTACTCAATAAGACAGATATATTAAGTTTGAAACAAATTCTGTGATTTTACAAAGGCAAAAAATCCTCTTTCATATAAACTACTTCCATTGATGGTTACCTTCTTCTCTACTTTCTGCTGCACCAAGATCAGCTGCCAAATGAGGGCATAAAAACAAATCCACAACATTAAAGATCATGTAAAGACAGGCAGAGAAAGGCTTGGAAGGTCGCAGAGACAGTAAGAGTGAGGAAGATTAAGGCAGAGTTTACCTGAAGCTCATTTAGTGATGAACTGAAAATTTCTGACAGAGGAAAACTTTTAGATGGGGTCTTCAGCTTCTGGATTATAATTTTCATGTTTGATCTAGAGGATAGGTCATGAAATGAACAGGAATGTCTTGTATGTGTGTATGTATGTATTGGGGCACAGTGAAATTTTGAAATATGAAAATGAATGTTGACTAGAAAGCATGACATGCAAGTCCACAAGCGAGAAGACATAAAACTGAGAAAGCTCATTGCCATGTATCTAGTAAGCAAAACCATCAACTGGGTGAAACCACTTGGCAATAAAGAAAGTTGGCAGTTTCTCAATGACTGAAGAGGACTTTGAAGTGAGTCCTGAGGATGTCCACATTGTTGGCCTCTTCAGGGATCAGCTGTCTTCATCTACTTCCAGGGCAAATACCCTGAACTTAGATGTGGTCACATCTCACCTCTAGTCAAATACCTCCATGCCTCTAATTGTCTACTGAAGAGAGTGCCAAACGATTTTTTTTTTTTTTTTTTTTTTGGCATGCATGACACTCTGTAGCCTGGACTCTGCTTTCAGTTCCATCCTTAATTTCTTAGATGCAAAATCTTCTACCTTCTCGTTTAGGATCACCAACTTCTGTTGCTTTGGACACAAACTGTCATTTGAATATATTAATGATGCCACATGCCTTCCCTTCCGTACACCTTTCTTCTTTCAAGGCCAAGATCATTTGTCCGTCCCAGTGAAGCAGTCAAAACCTTTTTGGCCCCAACTTTTCCCTTCTAAAATGGCCATTCTGCAAACCATTAGTACGTCTTAATTTAAACACTACATTTGTGATGTTATGTACAGAGGTAATAGATGTAGTGTGCTTATCATAAATCCTACAATGCTGCAGATGCCCAAAAATGTCTAAGCTGCCTTCGTCTGGGTCTACCACAGTATTGTACCTATGGCCTTAGCTCAGAGCATTCCTACAATTTAATGTTTTTAAACAACTTTAAAAATAGGAGTACTACATACAATTTAGCTTTTTTTTTTTTTTTTTTCTCTTAAGGATTGTCATTTTCCACAAGAGTTTTTATACTGGATATTTTAATTCTGAATGATGGATAAATTTGACATTGTGAATAATGAACATTATGGAAAAGAGAAAAACTGAAGAATACTGTTGACCAAAATGAAATTTTAAATGGAATAAAACAAACAAATAAATACTAAATTGGGGATTGTGGAATCTAGGGAGGAAGAGAATGTGGGAGCGTTAAAAATAGAGGGGAAAGATTTGTAGTTTTGATATGATATATATGCTCACAAAATAATAAAGTTCAATGTGAACACTATGTATCACATATACACATATTGATAAAATGGAAATAAATAAGTAGATAAACAAATAAACCATATTGGTGTGTAGTTCAAGGCCTTATTTAGTATTCTAATGGTGTTGGATCAATATTAGGCCACTGGGAAGTAAGAACAGAATGAATTTGAACCTTTTTGTTGTTGATGTTGTTGTTGTTATTGTTGTTGTTGTTGTTGTTGTTGTTGTTGTTGTTGTTGTTGTTGTTTTCACTAAGTCCCTCACTTAATTTGAATTTTGGCTATGCTGCTCTGCTGAAGATATATTAGGGTTTGATTCCTCTGACAAAATACTTGACACCTGCACCACAGAAGACAGAGAAATTTGTTTTGATTTACTGTTTCTAAGATTTCGGTCCATAATCTGCTGACTGCAGCGCAGAAGCAACTAGGTATGGTAGAGGAAACTTGTTCGTTTCATGGTGGCCAGGAACAGAGTAAAACCAGGAAAAGATAATCAGAGAAAAAATATTGGGAAAAGTTGCTATTCATGTCAGTGCAGCCAACACTTTAGTGCCATGACAAGGAACACAGAGTCAGGTGTATGCCTGAGCTACTCACCTTTATCCAGAGTATTTGACAATTGCGCAGGTTGATGCATGTTCCCCTCGCTGCCTTCACTGAGGCTCCGAGTGCTTCTATTCCCTTCTGTGATATAGGGGGCCTGTTTCCCTATTGACGTCACAGAATTTACTATGAAATTCATAGTGTACACGGACTTCGTCTTGGACCATGTGCATATTTTGAAATTGAAATATGAGCTACAAATGGAATTTATCTAAATTAAATCATATCTTAAAATTCTGGAGAAATAATATGGGATAGTGAAAGTAAGTATAGAAAGGAATTTATTTTAAATATAATTTTATTTGAGGAAAAAATCACCCATTTTTCAGATTTCTCCCATAACTTTACTCAACAGAGCTCATTAAGAGAAAAGGATGTTTTTAATCTGAAGTGAATGTAAAAGTAGTTCTCTTCTTCATTTTATTCACATGATTATCCTCTCATAGCTACTTGAATCTCTGTGCATGGTAGATGAGTACTCAGTTGAAACTCTAAAACTTAACAATATTTCATTTGGAGTTTGAACTTTTTGAATCTCCAAGGAAACTACTGAGAAGAAAGCTAAATGATCAAACAAAACTCAGATGTGTTACTTCATAAAGTCATATAGTTGAACAGGTTTGTAGGTGTTTTATCAGATTTGAAGGAAGAGTAACCTATAATACATAAATTCAGTCTCCGTAGTTCCATTACCCAGTGGTAAGGACAAATATTTCCGTGTCTTTTTCCTCCTCTAACATCAATTTTGACTACAATAGTATAATCGACACCACTGTATGTCACTTCATTGACTTCTTACTCAGTTTCAGTGAGATACTTTGAGAATCAATACATCTTCCAAACATACAATTAGCTAGGCTAGTGGCCTTGAATTTACCTCAATTTAGGTAAATTCCCAGGCAGTAGAATCTGGGAAACTACTGCCTGGGAATTTTCCTAAATTTCTCACCATTCTGTAGCAAACAAGGGAAGACAAGATTCCAATATTTGTCTAGCGTATTTTATATTGTACTACATAAGCAATCTTGTAGCATAAGCATGGAAAGATTTGATTTTTTAAAATGCTTACTTTTTTTTCTTTTTAATTGTGTGTTGTAGGTAACACAAAATTCGGCCTACTGTAATGTAAAATTCAACAAAATTGGCAAATAAAAGTATATGTATCTTTATAATACATGGATAAATATCAATTGATAAAACCATCACTATAACTCATATTTTAGATAAGTTTATAACCCACTAAGACTCTTTATACCCATTTCCAAGTAATTTTTTAACTTCAGACTTAGGTAAGTATTAAAATATTTACTTTGTATTTCTATAAAATTTTGGTCAACTTTCTTAATTGGCTAGACTTTAGTATAGTCAATATGAACATAAAAAGAAGTTATTTATCCATTTTTTCTGGAAAGGAAAGTAAATGATATTTGGTATAATGCAAGTTCCAGCACATTTTGTCATTAGTAATTATGAAAATATATTTATTATCAGCACTCCAAATAGAAGGCAGGTAAGTTAAAGAAAACAGAGAATCCCACACTCATGCCAGCATGTGGATCAAGAGTAGACCTCAAATTCAAATCAAACCATCCATTGCTACAATTTACCAACAAAAATAGAAAGGACTAAGAAATTGTTTAATGTTTCCCGGCTTCTGCCTCACCCCCAGTGTGCTCCAAATGCTAACTTTGACATTAGGCCTCAGGAAGTGATGAATCAGTTGAATCTTCCTTGTTTAGCCCAAGAACACCTGTTAATGGAGCCAATTAAAGCAGAGGATGACAGAGATTTGGAGAAGAAGTTGACACTTGTCCAGGAGGAACTGTGCTGAGACTACCCATTGAAGTCCTAAACAAATCTCCAAACAGCTGTCGAAGGGTAAAAATTTTGAAGGTCTCAATCCAAGCCAAACTTTAATAAAAGTAACAAAGTCAATATCTTTGGATCCTGTGCTGCAGAGATTTTTTGACTCCTTGAATTTGGAGGTATCCAGGCCACATTTCTCATTGTAAAATGTTATATTAGAGAAGAATCTCCTAAAGAATTGTATTCTGTGAATGGGTTTAAGCAATTTGATATTGAATAATAAATCAGGTAATATTACAGAGAGAGTGCTGATATAGATGTGGTTATTCTATGTCAATGTAACTAATAATGTCTTTGAAATTAGTGTCAGTTTGCTGCATTGGATGAACAACTTGAGGCACCTTGAAATCTTTTCCTTTCTCCATAGTTATTAATTATACCCAACACAATGTATGTATGTACAACTACTCTAATTTCTAAACATTAATCGCCTAAATGAACTAAAAATGATTGGCTCATAGTGAGTTTTGGCTTATAATAATAAACCTTGCCTTAAATAGACCTAGTACAGACAGCTAAATGTAACACGGAAAAAAATTGTGGAAACAATCCAATAGCCCCGGGCTCATTTCCTGTGTGGTTCTCTTAACAAACAGAGTTCTATTTAATTGGTACTCTTGATTAAGTGCCCACATGAAAAGCATTGCCTAAAACAGTTTGCTTGGTATTTATACAAGATAAAGAGAAATTTTGGAATAAGGGATTAATAAGAATACTTGCATAAATCAATTGCCAATCCCCAAAAGTTTCTAGTCATTCTCCTCAAATTTTACTTTTATCTCTTGCCTTATTTATCTATGTTCTTTCCAGATATAAATATTATTGACTTGGTGTTTTATGCACCATTTTGTCTTGTGTGACCACCAATACTTCAGCTTATTAAGGATCATACTGTCATGATTTCTTTTGGTTAGTAATTTGAAATACAGTTGACATCATTTTTCAGTTTCATTTTCCAAATCTTCATTTATTCATTCAGAATGGCAGCCCCAAATATATTATTATTTTCTTGTCACTTCTAAGAGAACACCACATTCATGTAACATATTTTGTAGCACACTTTTGTAATTTTTCAATTTTATTATTGTTACTGCTGTTAGTATCGTATGAGGTCTCACTTATAAAACCTGATCATAAGCATGTACCTACAGAGAAACAGTACACCAACATATAGAGACATGTACAATTTGTAATTCATTGCATTTATCTATAATAATGAGAAACCTTAGATTGGGTAGTTAATAAAAAAGTGATGTTTTAAAAGATAATTAAGAACATTTTACCAACCCTTGACATTTGTAATTATTATTCACTTCAGTTTAAATAATATCTCTTGTTATTTTTTTGTATTTCTCTAATTTAAATGTCACTGACATCTTAATGTTTATTCTTCCTTATTTTTAATGTATAGTCTAATATAATCTGTTGGAAAAAGGGAGAGTACTGGAGATAATCTCAGTATATATATTGATGTTACTCTAGAGTTAAGTTTAAAGAATTTACTTTTTTTTGAGACGGAGTATCCCTCTGTAGCCCATGTTGGACGTTGGTGTTGAACTGGCTGTGGATCCAGGGCTGATTCAGAACTCATGTCAATCCTTCTGCACCATTCTCCAGTTCTGAAATGACAAATATACAGGACCACAATCGAATGTTTGGTGGTTCTGGATGATTGAACCTGGGGTCTCCTGCTTCCTACTGAAAGAGTTCTAATCGCCATGCTATGCCCTCAGCTCAAATTTGAAGAGCAAATGCTATGGTTAAAAAAATAACTAACTCTGGTTATTTTGATTTAAAAAGTCCTTCCCAAAAATAAAATTAAATTCCCTATCTGTTGTATCAAAAGATAAATTGACTTTTTTTTTTTAGGTTGTGAAGAAAGGGATTTATTGGGAAACTTAAAAAAAAAAGGGGGAAAGAAAGATAGGGTAAAGTCTCTCTTAGTCAGAATGGGGACCTGGAAAACTGGATTGCCCAAACGGCTCATTGACCCGAGTTTTTATTGTATGGTTGGGTAAGGGGCTGTCCTATGGTAAGCAGTTGGTTACTAGGGCTGGTTGCTAGGTTCTTCACCCTTAAACCAGCTGCTGCAGCCCACCCTTAACTACTTCCCTCTGAAAGATCTTGCTATTGTCTTTTAACTAAGTTTTAGTGGTCAGCTACAAGCTGTTAGAAGTTATAGCCAGCTGCCTTTTCTATAATCCTGCCTTCCAATAAATCGGGGGACCCTATGTCCCTGACTACCTTTAACCCCACTGTCTCCTCTCACAATTCCCCCTTGGAGTGTTTGACCCTAACTGCCATTAAGGGATTGGGATGTTTACTGTTCTGGCTACTTCAAGTTGGTCTGAGGCATTGTTATGTTGGAAGTGAGGGTTTCGCTCCAAAGAGGGGTGACCTAAGGGTCCCCAGTGAGTTCAGAAGGCTGGCTCGCTGGCTCTCAGTGCAGACAGGCATCTGTAGCTTGATGGCTTATAGTCTAGGGGAAACAAATACCAACAGACAGTTTGTTAGACAAAGTCCAAACTGCAATATTACAAAGATAAAGATCTAAAAGGTTTTTATCAAAGAATGAGTTCAATTTTGAAAGAACCTTAACTTGTTGGTTTAACTTCAGGAGCACATAAGAGATATTATCAAAATCATGACACTTTGTCTTAATGATAGCATACGTTCTTCCTTGAGTGGTTGTTAAGTCCACCTCATTTTGGAGAATAACTTTTTCACTGGGTTAGATTCAGTGTTTGCCCATCCCGAGATGCTTGTGGCCACACAAGAGAACATTAGAATCAGAAAGAATGATACCATCATTAAAAAGGCTAACAAGTTGGTTGGTAATTGTTTCTGGTTGTTTGAATCTTTCCAGTGGCTTCACTGCATATGGGGGTCAGGAGTAGCATCCTTGATAACGGTTGGGTTCTTCCAAAGCTTCAGGAACAAATGATGGATCCAGGACTCTTGTTCAGTAACTTTGGCTGTGGTTAAAGATACAATCCATTGTAACGTTTACAGTACTTGTAGCTTCTATTCTTCTCCTGCCTCCATTATCCGGGACGACGAGCCCCCAAATATGTTAATAACTGCAGTGCCAGACCCAGAATTTCACAGGCCAAGTTCCTGTCTCCATGAGCTTGAAGAGTAAGTCACAAAGACAGGAGGCAGGCTGTGAAGGAAAGACTTCATTGGGAACTTACAAATGGGGAAAGAATACAGGGAAAAGCTTCCGCTAGTCTAAAGGGGGGTCCCAGAGAACTAGGCTGTCCCCAAAAGATGAATTGATTCCTTTACAAACATGAGGAAAGAGAGGCTATACCAAGAACAGCTAATACTTGCTTGCAAGTTTAACTAAATTAAGGAAATTGGACCTCAATTAAGAGTCCCAAAGGGAATATTGACTATCCAATCAGAAAATTTCTCTCCAATATGAAATGAATAATTAACTTAGGTATGTGGAATTTGTTTGAATATAAGTAGTGTGATTGCTCTTAAACGATTTAAAATGTAAAATACATCTTCAGACCCCTCTCCACCAAACACAGCAAACAATAAACTCATGCTAACCTATTTTCTTCAATAGACAAAAGGTAGTCTCCTATCGCTTGGAGTATATCAGTGTGTGTTTGATGATTTATATGCATATTTGAGGCACACCGGTGGCTTTCTACTTACCTTTTCTTTCAGAAAAACATCCATTAGCACAGTTTCAGTCGACATCTTTGTTCACATTTTGAGGTGAGATATCCAGATTATAGTTTGTACCAAGTTTTAATGTTCTACCTCGGACTATCATCAACCTATTTACAATGTCAGAAAATATTCATGTCTCTGGTATGAAACTTATGATTATTTATAAATCATCTCTCCAAATACCCCCGTTTGCTGGCACTCCCTTAACACTATTTTGCATACCTATCACCGTTCCTTCCTCGGAGTTCACTTGCCCTTTCTGTCACGTGGTGTCCTGCAATGACCTCATAGGAACCTCTCTCCTTCTAGGCTCTTTCTCTAGTTCCATCTGACCACCTGGCTAGTTTTTCACTTATATGGTATGTTCATTAACTTTTTGTGATTCATTAATTTATTCCTTAGTTTTATCATTTTTATTAGGCATCAGTTGTATGCCAGAGCTTATCATAGGCATTGGTTTTCTTTTCTACCAGCAATTTCCCAACGTATCTTCCCACTATGTCATAGGTGTGCTCAAGTGGCATACCTCTCTGAAAGATGAAAATAAACACTACTAATCCAAATTTTGGCTTATATTCAATTGAAAAGCAATGTTGAGAACTTCATTAAACTTGGAATCTTTTATTTTCTTCCTCTTCTTTTACTAGCCATAAATTATTTATTTTCTCTTTCTACAATTTTCTTGTCGTTCATCTCATTACTCTTGTTCTCCATAGTTAGATATCTGTTCATTGCTAATTAAGAGAAGATGTACTTCAAGCTTTATTTTTGGGGGACCAAAGTATACATACAGTATGTTGGTTTTCTTCTACAATCTAAGTAGACATGTCTTTAAACAGGAATCAATAAAGGAGAGAAACATTACACATCTTTTTGTTCTATTTAAATAGTTTCTCTTAAATCCCTGTCTTTTTTTTTCCTCTCAAAATATCTCATCCTCCTTTCTCTACTTTGGGTGGCATTTGTTCTATATTTAAGATAGTGTGTCCTAGAAACTGAAACAAACAAACAAAAGTTGCAAACAACTGACCAAAGGTGCCTCCACATCACAGATAACCATATAATTTGCTCATTCTCACTCACCTAGATAATCTTGTCTTCTGCAACATGTACGGGTAGAGATGAATCTTACAGCACTGCATTATTTTATCTATGAGTATTACGAAGTTGTCCATATTACCTTTAACTAGACACACAGTAAGAAAGACTAGGGATGATATCTGAAGAGTTCTCTGAAGAAGCAACAGAAGAGTATGCGTTAGGGAGCTCAGGAGAGGGATGACATCAGTGGCCTTATTTTTTGCTCCTTTCTACCTTTCTTGCCCTTTAGCCGTCCTCACTGTCTCGGAAATCAATGATCCAACTTGCCTACTCTCTCCCATGTCTCTCCCTGCTTCTTCTTGTTAGCACACGGTCTTACACCATCTATTTGTCTTAATTGTTTTCTTTGTTTACTTCTATCTCTCCTTACCATTCAACAGTTTGAGAAAAACAAAACTACCTTGGTAATTCACACTGGAGACATAAAAGAGAAAATAACTTGAAAAATAAGGACAAGGAAGGAGAATTAAATCTGGAGAAGAACAAAGTTAATTTTCATTCCTCTCTCCTGAATCTCGGAATGGAATTGTTTTACCTAGAGAATTGTTTTCTGGTACCAGGCACTTACCTCTAGTCATTCAGGTACTGATTACAATGTTCTCTGACTGGTTAATTGTTACTTGTCATTGAGCCAAAACAAGAAAAGGGCGAAATTATCTGGAAAACTACAGAATAATGCTGCCAACAGAGACTTTAAACAAAACAAAAAGAAAAATCCAAACATGCAGGCTTTAAATCTGTGAAAGCATCCCTCACGAAGTGGGAGAGATGTGCCTCATTTGATCTATTTATCAGTTCCTATTTCTCTTTATGAACCTTATTTTTCCCCTGTCAGCCATATTCACATTTTATTCTGAAGCAGTGCTTTGAATTTAAACTTTCCCACCCCCAGAAATGAAATGATAATTGAAATAACATAATAAATGTAACATCTTTCCCATTTCTCCATCTTAAATTTTTCTTCACATTCCAGACATTTATGGAACCAAATTACATTTTTGCATATTATATCAAAACAAGTGCAATCACAATAACCATTTATTTCTCAGCATTTTCATTTCTTTTTTAATGAACTTTCCCTGAGGACATTCTCACAATTGAGTATTTATTTATTATAAGCAACAAAAAGTCTTGATTGTTCCAGCTGTGACAGAGAAACTTAGCTTGATAAGCATACAGTAGATGAAAACAGTAATAATAGCAATGATATGCGTTTAGATTCTTTGGAATAGGAAGAAACAGAAAATAATGAAGAGGCGCTGGGTTAAGATGTTCTCTTTACACCTTCCAGAGGCATATCTTACTTCCCTTCTCCAAAATGTTACTACACAGTGTATAAATAAATATTTCTTAGCATATATATATATATATATATATATATATATATATATATACCATAACAAGAGCTGTGTAAAGCTAAACTATTTTACCTATATATTTGATAGAAGTAGTAATAATGTTTGGAACCTGTAATTCAACTGAGTTCCAATACCTATATTTAGTATTCATATACCCAAGCTTCTATGTATCTATTTATTATGCATTTTATGCTTTGGGGCAAAGAATTCTCCTTGTTTTGGCCTCTGAAATGAATTCAGTGACTTTATATCTCTTTCACATGACTGATTGTGAGATCTGCTAATATCAACCTGAAACTATTCATGTTTTCAATTCTATCAGTTTTTAAAATGCTAAGCAATAATACAATGACCTAACGTGTTTGCTAAAAAAAAAACCATTGAGTGTAAGTCAGAGTGCAGGAAATTAAATGATCTCTATATCTTTTTGACTATTGGAAATTTCTTGCACCAAATTGTATTGTTTTATTGCGTGTGTGTGTGTGTGTGTGTGTGTGTGTGTGTGTGTGTGTATTTGCAAGTAAAAGAATGAACAAAATGCCGTGTTAAAGTTATTTATTCCCATAAAAATATTAACTGGTTACATATTGCCTTTACCAACTTTTCACAGCTGTAATTCTCCTTTGCCTTACAGAAACCTCACTTTGCCTTTTTATTAAAAGGAGAACTAAAGAAAAGTACACATAAATGCTCTCTGGATAAAGGACAGAATAATTAACCATTAACCACCTACCTATCTTATAAATATGCAAAATACAGACATGGATTGACATTGTTATCCTTTGTTTTTTTTTTTGAGTAAGAAGAGAAACTGATTGCAGTAGAGATAACGGGTTCAGTTCATCATTCTAGGAGAATTTGGTGTTTCACAACATAATTCAATTATGAATTTTGTACAATAGAGATCTTCCTTTGTGAAATATACTGAATATAGGAATTGCCAGAGTTTTATTTATTATTTAAAGAAATTGTCATTTAAATGAAAATATTTCAGTGTGAATCAAAGATTTCAAATGTGAATCACAAAAAATAATAACCTTTTAAAGGACTCTGAAAACTACCTTTATGAGTACAGGGGAAGCAAAAGATTTTTCTAAAAATAGGAGGTGTGACAGAAAAATTAGAATAGCACTAATAAATATTCTTTAAAACAACAAAAAGCATCATATGAGAAAAAAAGAAAAGAAGTTTTTAATGTGTAAAAATAATTGTGACACAAAATTGATTATAAAATTTATACAAATGTATTAAAAACTACTAGAAATCAACCCAATAAAATTATTGACAGATTTAAATAACTACTTCACTGAAAAAGAAACCCAGGGGACCAATAAACACAAAAATATGCTCCACCTAATTAGTATTAGGAAAATGGAAATGTAAACCCATTAGAACAGCCGAGAGAAGAAAGTCTGGTCATATCTCTTCTGAAATAGTATTTCAAATAAAATAAGAATCTCATATTGGTTTTCTATAAGGTTTCTATGACAAAACACCATAGATCTGACAGCTTAAACAGCAAACTGCGTTTATTGTCTCACTGGAAGTCTAAACTCAAGCAATTGACAGGTTCAGCATTTTCCTAGTGTATAAGAAAATTTGTACTTGACCCCCAGAATCACCACAAAAAGACAGAGCGATACATGATAAAGTGATATAAATGGCCGTGGAAGATGAAATGGTAGCATTTCATTACATATATTAGATTCATCTGCTGTCTAACTTTGTTCCTAAAGCACACGGATGAGATATTGATGTGAAATTTCCTATTCAAGGTAAGCTTTCCTTCTACTTAGACTAAGCCTACTTTGATAGAATCCCTTTGATAAATTATATCTCAGCATATTCTATAGTTTCTTAGTTAAAAATTAAGTTTTTAAATGCATATTTTCCTTTCTCCTATGAAAGCTCAAAGTTACAAATTAAAACCTCTTCTGTGTGAGTTTCTCTTTAAACACTTATTTGTTCCAGGGAGAGAGAGAGAGAAGAAAGAGAGAGAGAGAGAGGATAGAAAATGAGAGAAAGAGCTGGAGGTGTCAGTAAAATTTCCTTTCCAGTCCTTAGACCTTATGATTTTGTTTCTACCAGATTGCCATTTGCCCATATGTTTCTGCAGTCAGTATAATAGATGTTCATTTTGCCACTGAAAAGAAATTTCTAGATATTGCAATAATCGACCCTTCCAAACCCTGGTTCTACTTTCTTCTATGATATTGGGGAAAAAATGTGGACAACTTGCCAGAACACAGAGGGAATTTAAGTGAACTTTACGTGAATGGTCACCTAATGGGATGGCTTCTGTGTACCAGTGGAGGAGAAAGGATGAACTAAATGACCTTTGGAGGACGATTCCAAGTCTGTGACTCAATAATACATGTGACCTGTTCCAGTCATCAGGCACTGAAAGTGGCAGAGAGAAGGGAAGTCTACTATTATCTTCAGGCTTCCGAATAATCTTTGAAGCTCAGGTAGTTTTTATTTCAGCCAAAAATATGAAGCTTTCTCTGGAGGCGAGGTCATGCACGTATCAGAAATAAGACCAGGTGACCATTAAGGAGGCATTAGGCTTTGATGATCATAATGAAGTCAAAAGTGGTCACTTGGTATGGCAAAGCTGGTAAAGAGCTAACACGAGGTCACTACATGCTGTGCCAAACTACATGTTCCAATTGAGGATAGCAATGAAATTCCTTTTTTGTCTCTCTTGTGAGAATTTCAGTCACATTATGGGAAAAAAAAAGTATTTCTGTGAGAGTAGTAAAGTTCTAATGGGCATTTCAAAATTGTATGTGTGCATTGTTCCAGTGTGGTCATTCGTCCCAATGAGCACGTGTGTGAGTGTGTGTGTGTGTGTGTGTGTGTGTGTGTGTGTGTGTGTATGAGTGTGTGTGTCGTTGTTTGTTATTCTTGTGTATTTGGAGTAATGTTTGTAAACACAGAAGTTAAACTTTGGCTTTTAAAAATATATTACCAACTACAAGTATAATTTTACTTAATAAAAGTATACCCTTTGCCAAATTATGTTTTTATTTCCTGTATATAGACATCTAAGCAAAAGTTGACAAATATGTACCTGGGTAGGTATACAACAAAGGTTCCTCATTCAATAGTCTTGAATAATATATTCATTGTTTACAAGTAAAAATTTAATGTCAACTATTCATTCAAAACAAATCTGTACACAGGTATTTACTGGAAAAACTAAATATACCAGAAGATACATCCATTCGATGTGGTTTACACCTCTTCCTATTTTCAGCTATTGCTATGGAGAAATTGAGTGATCTGGTGAAAATGATCAAAACAAATATTTGAATAACTTGAGTGGTAACAAGTCTTTGACTTATGTCCATATATATGGTCAAGAGTCCCAGAGTCCTGCACACAGCACAGATCTTGGTGATGCCCTTTCTCTTTACTGTCTGCATTAGAACAGAAAGCAATAATGTTTATGACAGTGTTTAAGAAGCTAGAATGGGGTCCATTAATACATATTGTTATTGCGTTTGTTGTCGTGGTCACTGTTACTCACAAGAAAGTGGGTACCACGTTCAGTGTTCTGTGACCCATGCCTAATACAAATGTAGCCACATAATCTTACATAATCAATGTTTAGTGGGTTAATGAGTCAGTGTATATTGATATAATTGTTAATGATACAAGTGTGCCTCTCTATACAAAGCTATCATTATAATGTACAATTACAAACATAAAACAGCTATAGATTTTCACATTTGAACCTTAGTTAAATCATTTTATCTTATAATTGTTACGTGTGTTTTAAGCCATGATATCTATTCATCCTTATATCCATCCATTCCCCAAACAGAAATGCAAATCTGTCAGTAATGTAACTGATTTCATATTCTTACCTAATCACTTGTTCACCCAAACACCTATTTTCTCATCTTTAGCAATAATAGTAGGGGATATTTCTCTTTGCCGTGCAGGAGTGGGGAATACCATCTATCACCCTAGTGCCTCAATATCGCATGTCTATCCTGAACCAGGCATTTGATCCCTGATTAAGAGGACCTCAGCCTGCAGACAATGTCACGGGGAAATGGACTAAAATCTATCCAACAGCCTCTTATTTCTTGTTCCTAAATAGAATTTAAATGTTCTTTGGTCTTTTACTTTTTTATCTGTCTTACAGTCAGACTTACGTTAAGCTTTGGATTCTCCAAGCGTGCACAGGGTGGAATTTAGAAGAATGTGGAAAAGACTCAGGACTAGGATTGTGGAGCTGTTGCACGCATGATTGGCCTTTTGTTTCTTTCCTCACTAACCGAGTGCAAAATGGCAGAGAGCAGCTCCAAAAATCTCAGGGTCGGGACTCACTCACTCATCAGTATTTCCCCCTTTACCTAAACTATCAGCATTTCTGCAACGCCTCCAACAGAAAGCAGAAAGAAAAAAAGTTTACAAAATACTTTGACATTGCAAGGTTGTTGCATTCCGAAAGCAAACTTTAAATAGTGAGCACAAGGAGTTGCATTTGTCATTTTGCTCTTTTTATCTCTAATATTTACTCACTTTACTCACCCTCAGTACAAATATATATTAAAAATTTACAAGTGTATGTACTAAAATTTATTAGTATTATACATTAATAAATATTAAGAGTCAAGATAAATTACAGACATTCTCATGCATTCTGATTCATGTACCCTAAATATAAATATATGTATGTATATATATAAATGTTATAGCCTGCATGAATCAAAACGACCTAGTACTTGCCAATTTATCTTATTATTTAACATTCATTAATACATACTTCATTCCTATAAATGCTAGGCCCTGATTGTTATATCTTTTTGGAGGGCACTGGAGTCAGTTCCATAAGCAGAAAGCAAGAGTGTGACATTTATTCATTGACTCTGAAATGGATCTGTAGCATTAGGGAATGAAATCAGGCCATGGTACCCAGAGGTGTAAAAAATAAAACAAAAACTGAGCAGCAGCACTGTGGCTTAGGATAACTACGCCATCTTTTCTGGTATTTTCTTTGCTGTGGCATCAAGGTTAAGGTAACCTTCTTTTCAAGGCCTTAACATTCAAATCAAAGTCTTCCTCCTGTCCTAGGCACCATGTACCGTTCCGTATGGTATGTTCTTTAAAAAAAGACGTAATAAATATATTTATATGTATTTAATGCCATATTTGTTTCTGTATAATTTGCATTCTAATGAAGACAGTTGGGAGAGGGCAACACTTAACTCAGATAAATAAAATATTAAGAGTGGGACTGCAGACGTAGAGTGGGGAAAATCTTTTCAGAATTGGAGGCCGTGACAATAACATTCAGCTCACACTAATGGGAAGACTATAGTGGTGCCCAGGCATATTGCCAGACTGGAGAAATGTGTAGTCTCATCTCCAGAGTCATGTTGGTGTGCATGTGGGTTTGGGGAGACGCCGTGAATTGTCACTACACCAGAAAACCCTCTGTCCCCAAAAGACATAAGAAGCAAAATTGTATATAAGCTGTTCAGACATTCAGAATGGAGAAAGTAGTCCACATCCCTCATTTCTAAAATCATTATTCTGGCAGATATAGAGACATTCAATGAGGATATTTTGCTAATTGGTCAATCTAACGTCTATCTGTAAATCAAGCTTGACCCTTTGGTCTTGCTGTTGGGCTTTATAGCATCACTGTTACTCTTTATGGGTTTATTTCCTTAGGCCCCAGTTTTGCATTTCTGACCTTACTCAATAATATGCCTCATTGTTTGTTTTATTCCTAAGTGTATAATTCTAATCTGGAACAAAACTTTAAAAATGATTTCGAATGTCTGAATGCTCATACTTTAAAATATAAAATCCTCAGGTAATGCAATTATAATGCCAGTGATCCCGGTGCTAATGATGGTCATAACGATGAAATAGAGGATGTATTCAGTGTTTAATATGAGTCTGAGGGTGTGAGGAGAATTTGATGCACGTTGCCTCTCTGCAGCCAGTAGCATTTCCCTGTTTATTTTATTATCTACTTAAAGCCGTACTTATGATTATGTCTTCGTGTTTCTCTTTGTAGGTGAATGCTTATGAATACACTTCCATTATCATTTTCTCCTTCGATCCTCACCGCACGTCCAGGTCTGCACATGAGTGGGAGGAAATGGACATGCTTTTAGTCCTTACATGCAGGAAGAGTGACAGCTCTTAGTTCTGCTTTACAATAGTGGTCTGGAGCCTCTCGGGGCCTTAGGTGACAAGCCATGGCCTCTGGCTCCGTTTCCGTTCCTCCCACAAGGGCCAGCTGAGTTGCTAGGCTTCCAAGTGAGAGGTGGCATGAGAAAGGATACAGAGCATCGACATCAAAACACATCAAGAAAGTTCTGATGCATTTTATTATGCAATAACTCAGTACTGCAAAACCACTTTCCTTCATCTTGTTGTTATTGTGCACAATATGTAATCTATTTTTTTAAATGAGAGGTCTATGAATAATTTATCATATAGAACAAATAATATACATATGGTTATACATGTGTTAGAGACCAAATTTTATCTAATAATATATTCTCTGTATTACACAGATGTACGTATAGTAATAATATAAAAATGTGCTATAAACTCAAGGTTAATTACTGTTGGTCAGCAGTAGAGATCATGTCACTCAAAAATCTCAGTATGCATGTCCTAACATATAACCCACGTTCATGGTATAGCTAATGTAATTGATATTGGAAAACCTAATTTTCCATTGTTTGTTATAATAAGAAATAATAAATTTGTGTATTATATTGATAAGACACATGATTGCTATATTTCTATAGGTAGATCAATGACTACCCTTTCTGTACAGGTAAACCTAAGAAATTTTGAAAATATTAAAAATCAATGGATATAGATACTTACCTCTAGTTATAATCCAACTTTTACCAAATTCTTCTTATTAAAACTTGCTTATGCATGGTCCATCAAGATGACATCACTATTACAGGTAATACTCTTGCCCAGTATTGCATCATTTTATATTGGACATCTAAATAGAAAAAAAGTGTTATAATAGTAAAACAAGCCAAGGTAGGTAAGAAGTTGTGAGTACTAGATATAAGACATTCTCAAAATTTCTGATTAAATCCTAAGACACTTAAAGATTAAAGAGCAGAGAAGTTGAGGAGTGTAGTGTGTGAATTGCATGCAGGGGGAGTGAGGGAAGGGAGTTTGTCTTCTGTCTCCTGTCCAGAGTCTTGTTGAACGTGTGTTAACATACTTCACCCTATTTACACATATTAGAGTCAGTAGGTAAAGCATACACAAAGTTAAAGGACAATGGGATTTCCAGGTAGGGGAGGAAAAGCAATTATGTTTTATTCACCAAACCAAAGGAAGCACATCTCTCCTCTTCTTAGGATTGGTTGATGGATTTAAGAAATAGCTTGGGAAGTACAAGGGCAGGCATCCCAGTGCACTTTGTAATCTTTTAGGTTAGCAATTTCAAACTTTATTGACCTTTGTATTAATAATAATCATGGCCTTCTCTCCAGGGCAAGCTCTGTCCGTTTGTCTGATTCCTCACTCTCAATAAGGTTGAAAGAACAGAGACTCTATTATTGAACCTTATGTACAAGTATAGACTGCTGAGAATTGAGAAGATTGAAGAAAACACCTTTTCCTCTTATACTTATCTTGGGAAAATGAAATTAAAAATATTATATTCCTTTTCTTCACAAAGCATTCTAACTTAGGGAGGGGAAAATTGAGTTAAAAAATCTTGTCCTAGGTCCAAGATCTTTGCTGCATTTACTTACATTATCCATCCACACTCCCGAGGCCTTTCCATTTCCACTCCTCAGTCGTGTTGTCTCAAAACTCAAGCTTGCCCTTCTCTTTCTAGCTCACTTGCTGCTAAAACAATAAACTACACTCAGAAAACTGTCTCTGCCCATGCTGCTTTATTTGGCACTCTTGAAGGTCATGAGCATTCTGTGCTCTCCTTAACCGATTAGACAGATCATATGCACAATTAATCTCCCTAATCCCTCCCCTCAGTTAGACCATAGGAGAGACTGCACACGCAATGAGGATAAGGCTTTTGTATATCCGAGGCTTCTTTCATCTGAGGATCTCAAAGTCCTTGTTACACATGTCAAAAGCTTCCTATCACTCTTTCGAAATGGGTATTACAAGATTAATTTGCAGAAGGGCAAAGGCAGGCATAGAAATGTTAAGAGACTTTCAAAAGAGCACATACTCAGGATAGACAGCTATATCAGTCTTAAGTTTGGGGTTCCTGTGCCCTGGGGTGATAGAGGACATTTCAATATACAGGAGTTTTATCTTTTAGGAAATGAGGTCTCACTAAAGAGAAAATTGATTTTGTTATGTTATCACAGGTCATAGGGTTGGATAGACTCCAGACTTGATGTCTCGCTTTTTCTTTGTTTTTTCAGTCTCATAGGTTCAGGAGTGAGAGAGACCAGGGAGGCACGGCTGCTTTCACTATTTTAAGGGGATAAGCATATCTCAGGGAACTCTCAGTTTCATTTCCAAGACTAAAATATTTCATGGAGGTCCTTGAGCAGTGTAAGTGTAAGGGCAGCGAACATTTTTGTTTAAGTTGTTTAATGAACTCTTGGAAGGATTGCTATATTAAGTCGAATTGAAATCAGGAAATGATATAAGTAAAGGTAACATTGATATAATTACAGGTAGTCTTGTAAAAATCTTTGAAAGTTACATACTTGGAATTTAGAACTTATGTTTTCCTTGAAATCATGTTATATATAAAAAATCAGAATCCTAATTTTGTTGGGCTTCATAGCATATGCCCGTAAGTCCAGAATTCTGAGAGGTTGAGGCAGATGCATTGCAAATTTGAGCTCAGACTGGGCAATTTAGTGACTTAAGAAAACACTGTCCCTAGTCAACTACAATAATGACAAAAAAAAAAAAGATGTGGGGATAGGGGATACATCTATTTCAGTGTGAAGGCCTTAGTTTAGTCCCCAAATCCACTAAGAAAAAGCTAGATCATCTGCATAAATGCTTCATATCAATAATGAGGCTGAGTTACCACAGTACTCATCAGAGATGAAAGTTTTCAGATTATTGTTGTGATAGTTAACTTAAAGGAAAATAACATTCTCATATCTGTATTTGACAAAAAGCCACAGCCAAGGGTACTCTGACAAATAAGAGGACAGAGACTAAATCACATCAAGAATGCTTTGAGCAAAGAAGGGGACGGAGTTTCTTCTCCTTCCACACTCTGCCCATACTGCAAGCAAGAAAAGGGCATGAACTATACAGAGATTTAATATTGGTTGAGAAATGCTCAATTAAGCACTTTCCTATAAGCCTCCACTCATGTTCATACTACAGGAGAGTGACTTCTAGCCTTGGAAAGGCCAGGATGGAAGGGATCTGCCTATGCAAGAAAGAAATCCGCATACAAACTTGAGGACTCACTGGGATGAGGGGACATTTAGAGTTCATAACCTTTTTCCCACTCAACTCGCTCATCTTCCTGCTGAAAGCATATTGAGGAGATTTTAATACTATTATCCTTTTTGCAACCCATTTATTTTTGTGCGCACTGTTTTATTTCAGTGCATGACATTTAAAAATCCATCAGTCTACTTCACCTTTCCATATTTGCTTGTCTAAATACCCGGTGTTGAGTGAGTGTAAGCACAATGGCACTATTGGTGCTCTGCTAAGCCTCTTTAGCACTTCTATCTTTGATAGAATTATCTGTTTTAGCACCTATGTGTTTTTTTTTACGAAACTAAATCAACTATAGCATCAATTTCTTGAATCATATCTTAATTAGATACATATTCCAAATGCTGTGTTCCTGACCACCCAATTGCTATGGGGGACAACAGCTATTCCAGATTGTTTGTTCTCCTTCTAACCACAATTGAGATACTGAATGAGCCCCCCTTTCCCCAATAATGTATACAACATATCACATACTAAGCTTACCAGGCATTGCACGCTTCATGTCTGTGATATGTGTTTTCTCCTGGGACTTCTAAAGTTTTGGGACATTTAGCTTATGTCTACTGCATGTTGTAGGAGATGAGAGTGGTAATTTGTTGGTTTTTTTTTCCTGTAAAATAGTGAAAGAAGCAGACAAAAAAAGCAAAACCAATACACATTTATTAAGCACTTACCTAGGCAATAATGATTATGATAAAGAAAAAAATCCACAAAGAAAAATTAAGGATAGAAAATGATTCTAGTCCTGAAGAATCAACTCATTTTGAGTTGGAGTATTACTAGAAATGAGTTAGGAAATAAACCAAGAGTTAACTTAGCTGCTGTCTCTTGTCACTTTTATCCTTCATGGGGACAATATGTGAGATATCAACAGCAAACTCTAGATTGTTCAAACATCACCCTTCCTCTATCCTGCTGAATATCTGACCAGCTGTGCGTTGTTTGGCAGATGAACCTCCAAAGCCAGCACCAAAAATTCATAGTAAAAAACACACAGCAACTGTTATAATGGAGATGATTAATTCACTTTCTTTCTTGGCAGTTTTCTAAAAAATACTACTTGGATTATTTTCAAATTTTCATAACTGAATGCACAACATGTCAGGGTCATTACCTGAGCTTCACTTATATGTATATCACCCATCAGCATATCCATCCGCTGTCTAAAAGTCTTATCACCATAAATTACATTTGAAAACCTAAAATAGATGTTATTCATCCCATTATTATTGAACAACAGGGGATGCATACGTTTTTTAAATCAAAATACAGATTCAATGTTCACTAATGCTTTCTGATATCTTAGGGGATATTCAATTGGCAAATTAGTAATGAGGTTTTTCTAAGAGAAATGATGCCCTTCAAAAATAATTTCAACACAAGCCATTTTGCAGAGGATAAGCATCTCGATAATGGTCTGATGATCCCTGCACAGCTGGGGGGAGAGCCTTTGCCTTTCAATCTATGCATTCTGACTCCTATGTGTGTTTGGAAACAAGGCATTATTATTCTACCCACTGAATTTATCAAAATGCAGTGTTACAGATCTTTAAGGTTACTTGGGGGTCTTCTCCAAGGTCTTTTCCTATCTCTTACACTTTAAAACATTCTCTTTCCACTAGCAAGGTCAACAGTGCTACTACTGACACAAAGTTGTTGCCTTTACTTCTGTCATTGATACCATTATTATTAAAAAAATACTGTCTCTTATGCTTTTTCAATTTAAAACAGGAAAATGAATTTTTTGAAGGAACTTCTGATCAATGTAGGAAGTCTAGTATGTAAGACAAGTTTACTTAAGGTCTTGAATGCATCTAACACATTTGAAAGGATATTCATATATAACGTATATGCCCTTCAAATGTATTTTTCCTCATTAAATTGTTTTCATAAGACTAGTTAGTTCCCATGCATTCACTTTGTCTCAGTTTGCTAATGATATGAACACATAATTACGGCATTTATTTAATGTGTGATTTCAAATGCTAAAACAAACACACACATTTTTTTGGGGAGGCAGAGTCTTCTTCTGTAGTTAAAGCTGCTCCTGAACTGACTATTTAGCCCAGACTACCTTGGAAACAAGGCACTCCATCTGCCCCACCCTCCTAAGTGCTTAGATTACAGTCATGAACAACCATTACTGGTTTATGTGTTGCAAGGCAATTCAACATTATGTTTATTATAGGTAAACATGCTAAGCCACTGAGCTACACACTTGGCTCTATTTTTGATATAGACAAAATGTTTATTTCCATTCTTATTTTTCAAATATCCTCAAATGTAGTGATCCAGAATTCAAGACATTTAAAGGACTTGTCAAATATAATATGAAGATGAAGATTACTAATTTTTGACAAATGTTCTGTCCAAAACTGGTTTATCCCAGTTTTCATTAGTTTTAAATGAATTTCATAATCATTTCTATTTATTTTAGTTGGTATATATTTAAGTAACACATAATGTAAATATATATATATATATATGTATATATATATATATATATATATATATATATATATATATATATATACTTGAGTGTTTGTATTATAGAAAATCACCTAAGAAATGAAACACATCACAGATGAGAAAATATATTTTACATAAAATTACAACAAATTTCAAATTCTGCTGTCATGTCTATATTTTTTAAGTTCTGATTATAAAGAATCCAAAGTTCATTTGAATTCCTATACTACGTACTATTAATGGTACCCGTAGTTCGGCCCTATACTGGAGATACCGTGTTCTGTAAGAAGACCCCCCTTCGTAGAGCGTTAAATGAGTGAACGTGTTCCATTTGCCTGACAATCCCATGAAGCCAGCTATGGTGCTGCCAATGTTGTTTAGAAGACGGAAATGCTAGGATATACTCAAAGCCACAAGTGTCTGAAGTCCTAACATTGGATTACAAATAGGCTTTCAAATATTTTTATTAATCAATCATCTACTTCAAATATCTACTTTTTTCTCTCTGATCCAAACTCTGATTTTGATTAAAGTCTATTTAAATACATATTTCATTTATAGATTAAGTATTCGTTTAAAACAAAATAGGAAAAATTATGTTTTTATACCATGCACATCTTCTAATAATTTTGCTTTGGAAATTGCTATTCCAAAAGGTAGTCTACGTGTTTTTTTTTAATTAACAAGGCAGTGTCTTTTTCACATATGTAGCCCCTCCTCGATGAACACAGAGTGTGATTATCTTCAATATTTTTTTCGTCATTGATCTGAAATCTCATAACACAAAAGAAAAACCTGATACCAGCCTCAATACAGAAACAGTTAACCTTGGCCAAGTTTTTAAGGTGTTCTTCTTACAAAAGAACACAGTGTCTTGTCTTAAGAAGAAATTTAATTGAAATCAGCTCAATCACTGCTACTTTGGAGACTCAGACAACTCACCCAATAAAAATCATAATCCGAAGATTTTAACTGAAGTATGTTTATTGCTCCTGAATGCATCACTATATGACTATGAGCGTTAGGTTTCATTATGAAAGATCCATTTAAAAATGATTTGGCAAACCTTTAGGATAGGAAGTTGTGTTGTTGAAAAAAATCAAGATGTTAAAATTGATAAATTATTTATGAAGTAAAATCTTCAGTGTATATAAAATTTTTAATGACTGCATTTTAACTCACCATAAGATGAAAGATCTTGACCTTAGTTGCATGTGTTAGATTGAACATAAGCAATTATCCTTTTCTCATATATTATAAATAAGCTGAAATTTGACAGCTTTCTATAAGCTAATTTAAGAAGTTAATTATTCTAACAAAGCTAATGATACAGACATTGCTGCCAAAGACATACGCCATGAGTTTGAACAAAATTATTGCACTTTCTAAGATTGAAGCATAATCTAATTCTTGATCATAATTTCTGTAATATGAAATGTGAATATTCATATATATATATATATATATATATATATATATATATATATATGAACTTTATGAGAGTATCTTGTAGTGACTCCACAGAGTTTCTCATAACTGGACATGTTCATATTGTGTTCTGTGAAGGTGCATGTAAATTTCTGTCTTCACACTCTGGATTC
Source organism: Ctenodactylus gundi (assembly GCA_004027205.1). Taxonomy (NCBI): domain Eukaryota; kingdom Metazoa; phylum Chordata; class Mammalia; order Rodentia; family Ctenodactylidae; genus Ctenodactylus; species Ctenodactylus gundi. The sequence continues at coordinate 87,590 of PVKB01001491.1, forward strand.
TATTTTTTCAGTAAGGTCTGCTTCAGTATCTTGACTTCATTTTATTTAGCCTATGTTGAATCCTTTTCCTCTACAGAAGAAGTCTTCTGCCAGTCCTGCGTCAGTCCCTCTACCACACTGCGACTAGTTTCTCATTTTTGTTTACCTCGTTCTTCGCTTTAGGGGCACTGCTTTTTCACAAAGTCACATCCACTGGCAACCTTCACATTTATCATCTGTTTTCTACTTTTCTGTTGCTTCTTGTGTGCTTTGAGTGTCCTTTATCTTGGACTTCACCTAATATAAATGCCTCTTCAATTCTGACTGCGAGCATCTAGTGAACCTTCTAAGAATGTCTACTGTGATCATGTGCTGAGATTACGTCTTCTCTCACATTGTCTTTTGCCTTGTTTTGAGTCTGTTCTTTTAACATACCATTTCTCATTTTGTGTTTTTTTTGTTTGTTTGTTTGTTTTTGAAAGCACAGCAGTTGCTGTCAAGATATAGCTTTTCTCTCCTTATTTGATTGCTATTTGCAGTTATTTAATGTGAGAGGAGAGAAGAAAGCTCTAGTTGAGCTCTGGAATGTGCTTTGGTGAGCAGCGGCTAAGCTGACTAACACTCTGTTTTGTATAAATTTGTACTTGTGCAGGTTCGTGATCGCTAAAGTACCTATGCTGGTATGAAATGCAAGAATTAAAAGTCCTCCCAATAGCACATCCTTTGGCTTTCCCGTAACTTACCCTTCACCGTATGTCAGCTACTTAGTTAAATATGCACATGGAAAAGGTAGAAAAGTACATAAGAGCAGGATTTTTTGTTTTTAAATTCAGCCTCATGTCTCTCATTATCCACATAGACCATCTGCCTGGGGCCACACCTCCTCAGTACTAAGGTTTACTCATACAGGGATGGCTGCAGCATCTGTCCCATTGTCTTTGATTTGATCTCACTTTATGGCACAAACAAGGATTCAGACACTATATCAACAAACATTTGGACCCATTCTTTGATGAGTTGGGCAAGCTTTAATAATGGAGTTGGGGGTTTGCTCGTAATCTTCCATCCTCACAATACACTGCTGTTGTTACAATTATTTTTAAATGCCAGAATAGATTGAAATCATTTGTAGTTTTTCAGTACTTAAAAGATAGTTTAATATTTACAATTCCTCAGATAAGAATGAGAAAATTTCTTAAATATGATCACTCCTGTGTAGCAAAAATTAAAGCTGCCACTGTATGTTAAGGCAGCTTCTCCCGGAAGAATTTGTGCTTAGCTGTAATTAATAAGTTAATATTCATGCTGCAAAGAAATAGAAGGGTGGGAACTAGGAGTCACATCTTTGGGATTGTAACATATGCAGCTGACACATGGGCGGGCAGCAGGGAGAGTGGCAGGTGCTCACCTCCACAAGGAGCTCACGATTGTTAGCGTTAGACACTCTTTTCCCACTAGCGACTTCTGTCTGTTGGATGCCCTTTTCTCCCTGCCCATTAGAAAATGCCCATGCGCACTTCTTCCTGCCTCAGAAACACCTTTTGCATTACCTCATTAATGCAATTCTCAACTTTATAATGTCTGACAATATGGCTTGTGGGATGGTATTCATGTCTTTGGCATGACACGCAACTTTACCAATAGAAAAAAATAGAGCTAAAATGGTTCTTCCCATTAGACTTCCTCAGCCTTCCTTAAAAGCTGGCACAAATGCAGACCCACGAGAATCCTGGGAGTTGGAAAGACTTGACATTGTGTTTATGACAATGTCTATTTTGAGAAATAGAGGCGTTCTGAAATTGAGAGTCAGTAGTCACAGAACAACCGACAGAAGGCACCAATGCCACGAGTGACTTGTAGTTAACTTGTGCTGACTCACGTTGCTGGATTCAACTACACACATACTACGTGCCTTGTCTTTGCAGGGAGAAAGATGTGGTAGACTCTACAGGGAAAAAAAAAGAAATATACAGCCTATTTCCTGCATTTTAGGGCTCATGCTACAGTTTATGAATTACAATATTTATTTGAATTAATCAGAGACAAACAAGAATTCCTTGGAATAGTTCATTTTCCACAGTTAGTACTCAATAAGCATTTCTTTTAAATAAAACCTGTATAAATTTGTAAGTCATTTTATGTCACCATATCATATACTGCAAAAAATATCAGAATAAGTAACTTCTAAATTTATCATTATTATCATCAGAACATACTTCTAAAAAGAGAATCAAGTAGACTGATACAACCAGAAGACATCACAGGGAAATAAAAATTTGAACTACAGCATTGATAATCTAGTAAGATGATATCAAAGGCAAACCGATGTGTTAGAACAAATGGAATTCAGGATCAAAAGCCTGACTACAAGCGCTTTCACTTATTAGCAGTTGTGTTATTATTGATTAACTTAGCTGTCATCCATGACAGAATTTCCTTATCTATGTATGAGACAATAACGATAACGATGCTCAAGCCCTCGTGCTGTACAAATGAAAAAACTAAACAATTGATAGACATTTCAGTAATCTACATTAGCAATGCACAAGTCAAATATGTGTGTATGTCTGTGGTTTGTGTGTCTTACTGTGTGTGTGTGTGTGTGTGTGTATCTCTTGTGTGTGTATCTGTGAGTTTATGTAAGCATAAACACCATCCAGAGAATAAAAGGTCATAATAATATTTAAAGAAGAGAGTTACCATTCTGGCTTCAGTAGTCCAGGTATTTTTAAAGAAAGAATTCTTGTTAAAGAGTATGAGTAGAAAGAGGGATGCTGTATGAGGAAAAATAGGTCTGAATTTGAGGAAATGGGTAAAATTGATCTTTGTAGCCCTTTTCTGTTCCATGATTTAATTGCTTCCTCTTCTCCTTTAAAAAATAAATACCCCCACAATGACCTTGCCGCCCGTGAGCCCGGTCACGTCCTCTGACCAAGCCCTGCTCTCCAGCAACTGTGCTGTCAGGCACACAGAGAGCTAGAGGACACCCTGCCCCCTTTCCCTCCTTCAGCGCACTGAAACCTTCCTCTGAATGGGATGATAAGCTTTTCTTTAGAATACCCCACAGGGAAGCACTAGAGGTCAGTTCGGTGTGTGCTTCAAAAGGGAGGGGACAGTGGTGGGCTTCCAAAGATCAATGGACAGGCCTATGTGTTCCCAGTGTTTTGGATGTTCAAATAGGCTTATTTTTCTGCATATAAACTACAGCCTTCTTGCTCTCAAAGTGGCAGCCCCTTGCAGAGAGAAAGAAGGGAAAGGATACTTAAATTAGGTTGATACAAAAAATAAAAAAGAGAAAATCCATCTCCTGGTTCTCCTACAGACCCTCAAGACTGCTACGCTGCAGTCCTGAAAGAATTCTCTCAAGCTATTCTTTGTTCTATGACTCTACATAGGTGTCTCAATCAGTCTTTTTATTTTTCTTTCTGTCAGAAAACACTGTTCTCCTTTCTTCATTCCCTTATTTTTTGGTCTCTGGATTTCTATCTCAAATCCAAACTTTAAGTAAAACTTCAAGCACGTGGGTTTTCTAAAATATCTGGTATTTTGGAATTTATTTTGGCATTTTTTTCTTGGATTATTTTACAAGAGGCCCAGAATATGCTTTAATTGAACAGAATGCGTAAGTTCTTCCATGTGGAACTGCATTAAGGTTAAAGAGGATTTCCAGGACACAGGATCTAGTGTTAGTTGACATGAAGGTGAAGGCTTCCCCACAGCTTGTGATCTTGGAACTCTCTTCTCCTGTAGGACTGTGGGACTACAGTGAGGACCTGATACCATGGGTAGGTATTTGAAGCTGAAAACACGGGCAACAAAAACCAGCACTGGCCTGCAACCTTTCCAGACTTTCCAGTTTAACACTTTCCTTTTGTGTGTGTGTTTCTGAATAACTCTATTCTGACTTCTCTGTGTGTCCACTAGTCACAGCAGTGCTCATGGATTGCTACATTTCCTACCTCATTCCACTCTCATCCTAACTAGTGCTTCTTTGAAGATAGAATGTGACAGATTTGTTACCCTCCGTGCAATTGGCACATTGTCAATCACAAAGCAAATCAAAGCTTAAATTAAATGAATAAATGAATCACAGCAATTCTGCAAAATTAGAAACAAAAGCAAGGTGAAGGGAAAACTCTCTAGCAGCAAATCAGTTTATATTCTGTCTTTCTCTCAGACGCTCTTTCTCTACTTACTACCTACAACTTCTGCGTCAGAAGACTCATTACAACCAGTGTCCTGGATGGTATGGAGAAAGAAAAAAATAAATAAATAGGATTTTTTAAGGAAGCATTAACACTTTACACGATTCAATAGAAAGCAATTGTCCCCAAAATAGCAGAGTATAATGCATGTCGTAGTAGACAGTTTTGAACAGTCTTGAGTAACACAGAGGTGAGATTTTTCACATCTGGGGAATAGTTGGAGAAGAGGTACTGCTGAAATTATATATATATATATATATATATATATATATATATATATATATATATATATATGGTTATGTGTGGATTTTGTAAGTTCAGGAGTGGAAACATTGTTTCTATAGTGACCAGTAGAAACTATCATGAGGGATACGATGGGAATGCGTTATCCCATTCCAGAGCTTTGTTTTTCATGATACAGCTCACACCCTGTAATTCTGGCTGTCATGCTTAACCTGGAGTAGAGACAGCAAAGTCAGTGTGAGTAGATAAGAGCCAATCTTTGCTGGAAGGATTTTAAATAAAATAAAAAAGTAAAGCATATTTTTTTTCTGAAAGTAGACTTCTTCCACAGAAGTGTCTGGATTATACTTTCTTCTTAATAAAAATACTGATACTGTTATTGCAGATAGTCAAAAGAAGTAGCCAGGTAGGATGTCGCTCATTCTAGATGTGAGAACCTCAGACAAATGCTTAACAGAATTTCAGGTGTTTAGTTAGAAAAAGAGACATCTTTGGGAAGCATGATGGTCCTCTTACAATATTTTGAGGGGCTCCGAATGAAAGAATGTCAGTCCTATTCTGGAATCCAGGACACAGCCGTGATACAGACACTTGTTTAAGCAGTTTCTCCTGTATGACACAGTCAATTTTTTTTTTTTGGCTGTGACACGGGACTGGCACAACACCCACATAGAGGCAAATGTCACCACCAAAGCGCCTCACGCATGCAGGTGATGGTGCTGAGAGAATGAGCCATGTTCTATCTGTGAGAGTCGAAGGTAAGTTAGAGACAAACAAACTTGAGTTTTAATATATTTTTCTCGCTTCATGGCTATTGGCCGTGAGAACATTACCTCTTGGAGGTTCCTCACTCTCAAAGTGAGAGCAGAGATTTTCACTGAAGTCTGATAAGGTTAAATACGAAGGTGCATGCAAGTTTTCTGCTGAGTTTTATGCAAGGAGGTACTTACAAGAAGGTAGCTGCTGTGTTTGTCACCTGACCTGAGCATCTTGCAGATCCTTCAGTGAAACATGATCACTGTATCCCTCATACTAATGAGAAAACTGAGGTCGTGGAGGCTGCACAAATAGTCTAAGGTCACACAAGTAATAAATTGGTGGAGCAGAAATACTTTTTTTCCCCACCAATCCAATAACAGAATCCTCTCCCTTCAGCATCTGCCACTGAGCAAAGAAAACATCTACATTAACAAAAACAACAAAAAGTCAAAACACAGTGTTTTCTATATGGGCTGGACAGCACACACATGTCCTGGTCACTCTGCTTGGAGATTGGAGAAGATACTTGTTACTTGGCAGCTCTAATCTAGTAAGCAAGTACCCCTAAAGAAGAAACTATGCAGTACTCACCTTGAACAGAGTTGGGTGTCTCTCCTCCAGAGAAGGATGGATGAAGCTGTACAAAGGAGGGGCTTTTTAAGTAGGAGTAAGAATAAAGGACAACAACATATACAAGATTTGATTGTTTTTATATGTGCATTTTCAAATTTGACAGGATGATTTTAAAGCACTCTGCTCTGACCATGCATTCAATTTTTGTGTCTTTTCTTTCTCCATTCTCTGTCTTTACCCCTGTGCCTCCCCCTCCACCTCTCTCTGTCATTCCTTCCTCTTCTCCTACTACCTATTTTTTTTTTTTTTTTGGATAGTGTGGGTTTAGGGTAGACATCATGGTTTATTACTTGTAACCACACTATCTTTCTGAGGTGCTGGAGCTCTTCCTGAAGGCAGACTGCAAGGAAGAGCAATTATATTTCAAGCCCCACTTAATGTTGAAGTATAAGACAACAAATTGATCTTAGATTTCTTCAGTCAAGCGTGACCTCACCTCTGACACTGGCAGAGGCTGCTGCTGTGCCAGAGCAGCAGTGGCGTGGTGGAAAAAAAACAAATAAAAGGAAAAAATAAACAGCCTCATCTTTGACAAACAAAACAAAAGTGAAAAACTACTAACTTTTTTTTCTTTTGCATTAGCATAGCAATACTTTCTTCCCGGAAAGCAGGCTAGGACACATTGGCAGAAACATCCTCGACAGGCTTCTATGCAACTTGCTGGGTCTGGTGTGCTCCATCTCTCAAGAAAGAGGTGTATTCATAGATGTTTTCCTTGATACTCTGACTTTTTTCACTAGCAAAAGAGAAGGTGATATATTCAAATACCTGCCTCAAAAAATCTAGCAAGATCCTTATTCAATGTCTGAGAATTATCTGCATTGGGCTATTTATCGAGTTTCTACATAATAATAGCTCTTGAACAAAGCAAAAGAAAAGTACCTCTCTCTGAGAAGATCAAACATTGCACATCTTTTTCATTACTTCTTAGATGGTCTCTTTGAGGTAAACGAGTAGTATTATTGCTTTGTGTGAGTCAGAGAGATAGAAACTCCAAAGCGAGCCCACAGGTCCTGGAATTATTCAGTTTTTCGTTGCTGAATTCAAGAATGAAATCCACTGAAAGTGAGAGGACAGTGTATTAGACAAAGAAGACAGGGAAGGAAGAAGACAGCGATCAGGAAAGATTTATCTTAAGATAGTAAGCACAACACTTTCCCCTAGGCTGTTAAGTGTAATCAGAATTTAAATATATAAAATCAGAAACAGTCATCTAAGTTACAGCAGATTAAGATGATGCAGTTGCAGGTCAAAACGCTTTATTTTAAAGCAAAGTAGACTCCATTTGCAAAATACCTATTGTGAGATAATTTTTGAGCCCTGAAAAACCGTCTTAAGTTCAGAAGCATCAAGAAAGTCTCCACCTTTCTACCTTTGTTTTAATATCAAAGTAAGTGAAGTCAAATAGCCTATTAAAGAAAAATTCTTTTGTTTCTTTCCAAACATCAAATTTGTGCTTTCAATATATTCCAGATCAGTAAAAGCCAGAAAAGACATTTTCCAAAAGTTGAAGCATACGTGTGTGTATGGTCCGGCAGCCTGTGTTCCCAAAATGCCTGCTATTCCAGGATTAGCTGCTGTGTGGCGTTAGCTGCCTTCAAATAAACTGCCTCTCGCGTCCTCTGCCCTGGCTCCTCTGCCTCGCTGCTGAAAGTGGTTCTTTCTGCTGTCACTGTAACAAACGGTTCTAATTGCTGGGTTGACTGTTACGGCACAAATTGCAGCAGTCTGCAGTTGAAGGCTCTCGCTCTGCTTTGACAATCACACGGAGAAGAGCCAAACGGCCCCTTTCCTGAAGGAATAGAGAAGATAATCTTGAAAAAAAAGTGGTAATAAATAATAAATCCTTTTAAAGGAAGCAGAAAACCAACGCACTTTCTGAATGGTTAGAGTCTAATCTAATTGTAACGCGTTCGTCCTCATGAAGGAGTGAAAGTTTATGAATCTCTTTTTGTGCTTTCCTGGTGGTGAGGACGGTGGTGGTGGAGTTTGTTTGTGCCTGTGAAGTAATCCAGGGTCGGCAGCGATTTGGAATTGTAAACTTTCCAATTTATTTTCACGGCAATCTGTGAGATGTGTCCCTGGAGGTACGCAAACAATTGCAGTTTTAAAGCTGAATCGGCCTCTCTCTCTCTCTCTCTCTCTCTCTCTCTCTCTCTCTCTCTCTCTCTCTCTCTCTCTCCTGTCTTACATTAGAAAGCATGCAATCTCATTTTGAGTAGGCTTACAAAATTCCTAAATTCTAGTAAAGTGCCAGAGTAATATGTGATGGTCTGAGATAGTTTGTGGGTTTATCAAAGAAATACTCATGATGAGAGAGGTAAAAATGAAAGCAGTGAGTTTCAGATTTTACTTCCGTGACAGAATTCAGGTTACAAAAGGCAATCCCTAATTTTGGAATTTAATCAGCAAGCGCCAAGGACAGCAGCTGCTCTTACATTAGCTTGGATAAAAGTATAGGGCCCATCAATTCTCACGCTTCAGGGCATTAGCTGATCAGCAGCTGAGGTCAGGAGGAAATTTCCCCAATGGCAGTCTTGTTCAGTTATAACCATTATAAGAGATTTAACACCTACCCCCAAAACATCTGATGGGATGTGTTATCAAATAAATACAAACATACACCACATACTCACAGTGATACACAAGCTTGTACACTCAGGGGACTGGTCAGCCACCAAGATAAATCTTAGCCCGAGCTCCCAGGTCTTACATGAGTTTGCAATGGGCCAAAGGAAACCCATTTTCCTCTAGTCTGCTGTGACTACAGGTTTCTTCCCTTTGAAGCCTTTGCCATATCCCCCCGTCCGTATCTCCAAGTGTCCACAATTGCACTTGCTTACGGGAATTCAGCCTTGCAAAATGGGTGGGAACAGAAAATGCTGCTGTTATTTTCTCTTGCTTTATAACACATTTTATGAATGTAGCAGCTTAAAATAACACATATATATTTTTTTAATTTCCTAATTTTTTTGTGTTGGAAGTTTTAGAATGGATTAGCAGAATTTCCTGCTTGGGTGCATGTCATCAACTCACAATTTAGGTGTCAGCAGGGGCTGCAATCTTATCTGAATCTCAGTTGCTTCTTCCAAATGCACTGGCTGTTGGTAAGAATCATTCTCTTACAGCCATGATACTGAGGTTCCCATTGTCTTACTGGATACCAAGCAGCTAGGGGCCACTTTCTACTCCTAGAAGCAATCCACACTCAGTCCCTTACCACATGATTCCCATAGGAAAGTGACAACATGATATTGTCACTTATTACAAGCCATGGGTACATCTCTAGAGGAGATTACCTTTTTCCTAGACTAACAGCATTGTGATTTCTGGCTTCTCCCTCTGCAACTAAGCAGCACAAAATAGTCAGTTGAGTGGGAGGGAGTTACCAAAGCTCTGAAAGTGAATGAGTGGAAAATTGAGGACCATCTTATGACTCTGTCTCAAATGGGACTCCAGTGGGGACAAAAATAAGAATTCAACATTAATAGTACAGGTCTATTTAATTTTGCTGCCTCAGTAAGGATTCTTTTTTTTAACTATGAATTGGGATGAATCATTAATCTATTCTGTTATGTCTGTTAGCAAACCTCCACCAAGGAAGGGCAGATCATTAGTAACTTTATGACTACAACTATATAAGAGGAATTCAAAATGGAAATCAGAAATATTGGCTTCAATCATTTTTGTGGTAAATAAAGAAACTGGGATCACCAAAATCAGGGAGTTTGACTAACTTGGATCTGCCACTTAAAACCAAGACGAAAATCAAGACCTCACACTACTAAACAAGTTGACATACTTTCCTTTAAGCTACCATCTTTCCTTGCCGGCTTTGGGTGTTTTCCGTCAGGTCTGCAGATTTCCAAGTGTACCCAGATATTTGTGCACTTTCTTCCAAGGACATTCTTGTAGCTAAGCATAAACTCACTCACACTGAGGTGGTAGGACAAAGATTGAGAATGAATTACTAACATTTAAAATCATATTTCCAGAAATAAATGCATTATGCTAAGAAAATAAATGTTCTTAAGGTAGAATTTCATGTGAGAGAGAAGAAAAAAATGGTGAGTACAGATTGGAGGGAGAGAGAGAGAGAGATTCCATACTATAATGTGTGCTTTTGCTCTGGTGCTTGTATCAGATTGATTGTTTATGATGAGATATCAGAAGAGTTTAGCAAAATGGAACTGAAAAGAACTTTCCCTTGCTCATGTAATCATGCTGATGCTTACTATTTCCTCAAGCTCTTACATAATCCTTCAACTATTAGTAACTGTTTATTGGATAAAGGATAACCACCGGTTACGGAGGAGGATGAAAGGGTGTTAATTAAGGCTCTTTTGCTATAAATCACACACAAAGTAGACACTCTAGAAGCAGGAAGTTCTCTGGTCATTTGGAGAATCTGGAAGTCTGAAAATAAAAATTTGAAACCTACCCTATTTGAGGAGACAAAAAAAAAAAATATTCAGGGCTCCCCTGCTAGTTTCAGGATGGAGACAGATTTTTGCACAATGCTCTGTTAGAGTGCCTGCCATAGACAGGATTTTTGATTAAATTAAAATCTGCCGGTAACTTAGAATGGAAACAGGCAACACTGGAGGTCGTCTTCGTGAAAGGCAACAATTGGAGGGGGCGGGGGTCCTTGAGAAATATTTTTTTAATAATCAGATGGATATTCAGTATTTGTGTTTGTTATTTTGCATGTAGTCACAATTCAGATTAAATCATTGTAACTGAACTAGGTAAAAAAGAAAAGAATATAGTCTCGAACAATATTTATTAAGAAATATGCTCCTCTGGTTTGGGTGGTACTAACACAATGCTTCAAATTCCACGTAGCTAGAATAGTTTTAAATGCATATTTTTCTCTGCCACAAAGATTTCATAGCCTTATGCATACATCCAACTTTGTTATATGTCTCATGTGAATTTGTGGATTTATCATCTTTTTATTAGGGAAAGTCTGATGCTTTTTTTGAACTATGAAGAAATGTTTTTCATATTTCCTATATATACATTTTCTAATATATGTACTTTTTTTCACATTTTTTGACTCTATTGTCCAGGCTGGTCCTGAAATTCCTATGTAGCCCAGGCTGGCCTCTAAAGGAATTTCAATATTTTAAATAAATTATTATCATCACCTAAGAGTCAGTTTTATTCCACCCAGCATTCACACTGCCCTACATTTTTCAAGCAACCACATTAATTACATTAATGAATTTGTTAAGCAATTTCTTCAGAAATATTATCTTCCTGGTCCTGTGGTCCAGGTAGTCATTGTTCTCTGGTTTGTCACTGCATAGCCTGAAATTTTGCCCTCTGTATGAAAATTAGCCTGAGTATCAAGCTCCTAAAGAGTCCCTGTCCTATCTTGGGTGGACACAAGATCTATTTAACACATATTGTTTCATTTCTATTTTTTATACTAGTTGTCTTTCCAAGTAGATTTCTCAATGTATTAAAAAATAGATTTGGCCTCAGAATCTGATGACACCTTCCATGACGTTTAGCATAGTGCTGAAAAGAATGAATTAAAGAATCAATGCAATGGAAGCCATCCATGTTAGCCACCATTGCCATTTTCACACGAGAGGCGGCCATTTTTGTTTGCCCTCATTCTTTCTTTCTTCTGTTGTTGCTATTGGGCTTGTTTGCTTGTTTGCCTTTTGCTTTTCTTGGCAGACATGCCTGGGTTGGTTCAGCATTGGCAATTAGAGATAAATTTGATAGTATTTAATTAATTGCTATGCATTTCTTTACAAAAGGTCATACAGCACTAAAACCGTACAACATTACAAAGTGTGGGATGATGTCAATAGGGTTTATACCTACCAATACAATCTGGCTCTGGAATCAATTGTATGGCTCATTCATAGGTTGTAATAATTCAGGATGCAGTCTTTGCTCCGCAGAGTATCCTGTAAATCACCAGGTGGTCAAATTAATCCTATTGTTAAACGAACTTAGAATTCCTCATACGAAAGTATTGTATCTTCAATTTCCTCTGAAATCAACAATCATCTTGTAGCATTTTGCTATTCAGGAAACACACATGCCCGGTTCAGGTAAGGCACTCCCACAAAAAGCTGCCTCCTGGACGTCATTTTCATCGGTACAGTCTTCCAGCATGCTAGCAACCAATTAGGTGGGCCCGATCTTAGCCACATATACCTTAAGTTTTGATGGTTTCCATAGCAATGAAAAAAAGGTACTACAGAACGCACAAGCTGGTAACGTTTTGCAGAAGCCAAGAGGAAGAGCTAAGAATAAACTTTTGCAACTTCCTGATCACGCCACATCTGAGGAGAACTGCTGTTCCACCAACGTCCTATCTCAGGCAAGTAGCTCCTTTATCTGAAGCAGACGTTGCTTTACCCCTCCCCGGACTCTCTCTCTCTCTCTCTCTCTCTCTCTCTCTCTCTCTCTCTCTCTCACACACACACATCTGGAAGTGAGCTGTCTCCCTGTGAGGACGTGTGCGTGTGTCAGAGTGAGCAGGAGTGTGTGCTTGTGGAAGAGAACGGGACCGCGAGACAGAGAAACTGACTAACCAGGCTGCAAATTGAGTCTCATTTCTTTCATCAAAAGGAAAGAAACCCTCATGTTTTCTAACACGGATGGCAGACAAGAGAATTAAATGAGTCTAATTGAGATAAATCTAAATTTTAGTGGTGGAGTAAATCATTATAACCATAGACAGATAAGATGACTATTTCATTTGTTTTGACTTTTCTCCCGGTAGAAACCTGATATTTGGCCTGCAGCGAAACAAAATATATGGACCTATGTAACCACCAGCCCGGATGGAAGGAATGTTCTCTGAGTAAAGTCTTCTAATGCAAAGAAAGAAGACAGGGAACATTCTTGCCTCTCAGACATGAGAATATGAAATCATCTGGAAAAGCAGAGGCTGCAGTAACAACATTTAAACACAACATTAATTTCCATACCGAAAGGTGAAAATCTTTACAAGTTTACAGACATAGGTGCAAACAGACAGAAGAAAATTAATGAAAATGATTGATCAAGCACCGGATGTGATGCAAAAATGCTAGCCTTGTTCATATGGTTCACATAACAGTTTCTTATAATTTGTTTACATAGTTTCTATGGAGGGAGGTCTCTCAGGGTCGGCCATTATTTTGAGTTGACTTTCAGAATGATGTGAATTCTAATCTGAAGCAGCACTTTCTTTTATCCATTTCTCTTGAGATATACAGCTCTTGATTCCATGAGCTGTTTTGCTCAGCCCCTGGAGTGTCTCTGTTTTGTGTTGTTTGCTAACCTTGATCTTCTCTGAGCTGCCTGAATTTATAATCTCTATTCCCATCTTGGTGTCCTTATTCAGTAAGGAAGTCTCCACACTGTGATACCAGTCTCACCCCCTTCTTGCCTTTAAATGCCCAGCATACACTTAACAGGGTCCATTTTTTGGCTTCGTGTCTAGTTACAACCTATTGCCTCCTTCTCATTCCACCTGGAGACTTTAAAGTATGAACCAAATCCATGGTGTTGCTAACAACCTATCCTCAGCAACCCTGATCCTTCATTTATTTGAGGGTACTTTATAGCCATCAAGCAAGGTCAATGTCATAGAATATCTTTTCTCTTTCTTGTTTTCAATTTTACTTCCTCAGTTAGATTTTAGAGGCCTTTATGGCTGAGGTTTTATCCTATTTTTGCAATGTTCACTACACCTAAAACACTCTGTGCTCCTACTAAGTACCCAATAAATGCTCAATGGATTGTCTTCTATTTTAATCTCCAAAGGCCGTGGTCTGTAGCATCAGAGCTTGTCTTGAAATTGTATTTTAAGACCCATTGTAAACTCAAAGACTCAGGTTATAGAGATATAGTAAATCAAGATGAAGCTCAAACCATGATAAGATTATATAATTTTTGCCAACAATTCATAGAACTATAAAGCCACAGGAGATGTGGAAAGCAGCTACTCTAAACCTACTCTTAAAACACAGGACTTGATAAATTATGGAGTTCTTTATGGTTGTATCTGGAGTTCAGCAAGAATAGAAAGTGGGTCATATGAATATCCCTCCTGGACCTTTTTCAATGTCATTCTTCTTATCCTCAGAGCATATTCTCAGCATTAATAACTTTTCAGTCTATCATATAGTTAAAATGTCACATGACATTAATTTACTTACTAATCAAATAAAATTAAGCCACGTTTTTCTTTGAATGTGTGTGATACAGATTGAAATTGTACTTTCTCTCTGGCCACAAGAAGTTTGTGGTCCAATAAGGGATTGGACCAAGGAGATATGTGAGTTAAGGCACCAAAATTTCTGCAAAAAAAAAAATGAAGAAGGAATTCTGAGCAAAACTTATGCTTCCTTATGCTTCCTCAATGAATATGAAAAAAAAAATGAAGGAAGTAGGGATTCAAATGTTGGTTACTGAAAGCTCCAAGTGGACCATCAAAAGAAAAAAGCTAAATTCAAGAAAAAAGAGTTTGAAAACTGGTAACTGAATTTAGTTCAGCTTATCAGTTAGATGGAGAAGCAAAAGTCAAGCAAATGGAATTGTGAAGGTCTGCCATGAAAGCAGGACATGTCAGTCATAGAAACATTCAGCATAGAAAATCTACAAATGAGTGTTCATAACCTATGTATTCCAAAATTCCAAATCTTTGAAGAAACCAGGATGTCTACCACCGTATGAATGAACGTATAAACGCAAGTGAATGCTGACAATGGAATATTATTCTTCATGAAAAAAGCCAGAAAACTTGAAAAGACATGGAGGAAATTCACATACATACTACTAAACGAATGAAGCAAGTCATAAAGGCTTTATACTATAGTCCAGCTGAATTACAGGCTGGCAAAGCCAAAGAAACAAAAACCAAAACACAAAAAACAAAACAAACAAAAAAAAAACAAAGAAGAAAAGAAAAAGGAGGAGGAGGAGGAGGAGAAAAAGAAGAAAAGAAAACTACAGAAACAGTACAACACTAAGTGCTTTACAGTCTGTAGATGTTTAGGTGGAGAACAACAGATTTTTAGAGCACAGACATATTCTGTGTGTACCTTGATAGATGATACATACCATCATATATTTGTTCAGTTCTGCAGGAACATGACTCCAAGTGTGAACACGAATGTAAGTAGGAGACTGTGGATTATAAAACTGAGTCTGTAAGTGAAGAAACATGTGTGTCAGTCTGGGAAGGGATACTGGTTAATGTGGTAGACTGTGCACTTGTGGTGGCAGAGCACGTGGGCAATCTTTCATTGTCCGCTTGGTTCTGGTGTGAATATATATTTGTCCTAAAAATCTAGAAAAATGAACAAAAATTGTTCAATGTGCAAATAAGGCAGTGTCATAATCATATTCATATTAACAAAGACAATTTTGGTGTGAAGAGAGAAAAGAGATGTGACTACTCGGTAGAAGAATTTGTAGTCTATTGCGATAATCCAACAGATGCATTAAAAATTTTGATGTACACCCATGTTCATAGCAGCGCAACTAACCATAGTCAAAATGTGGAAGACAACAAAATACCCATCAACAGACCAATGAATACACAAACCGTGGTATTTATACACAATGAAATACTATTCATCTATGAAGACAGATAGGTTGGAGGCTTTTGTAGGCAATGGAGGAAACTTGAGACCATCATGGTTAGTGAAGTGAGTCAGAAGCAGAAGATGAAATATTGAATGGTTTCTCTGATGTGAGAGTCCCAGATCACAATTATCTTATGGAGCTTAATGTGGAAAATAATGGGAACTGGGGCGGTTGGGGAGGGCCAACAGCAGAGGAGGGAAGGTCTTGAAACCTTCTCAAGATATGTATGTGCACAAAACGCTCGTGATCACTGTAAGCTTCAAATTTCGCACTTATTTGTATCAATAAAAGGGAAAAGAAGAATTTTGATGCAATGTTGAAGCAATGAGCACAATGACAATGAGATAAAAATGTGAAAGTGCTGATATACCAAACGCGGAAGTGGAAATCAGCTAGGAAAAAAGCACAGTGACACCTACATTCCTGCCCCGTGTTTTGGGGAGCGGTGGCCCTGGTTTCTGGGCATCAAAGGAGCGAGTAAGAGGACGAGTGGACTTAGTTATATTTGAACTTGTAAAGTTTAGTGTGGCCATCATAGATGTCCAGGAAGCAACTGGACAAGAGAAATCGGGATTCAGGGAAAACAAGGCTGGGATAATGAACACCTCTGTGTACAGGTGATGACACACTGACTGGCTATCACTCCATAGAGAATTTCTGAGAAGGGGACTGTGTGTGTTTCTCTGAGACCAGTCATCACAACTGTGTGATTCCTGTTGGCTGTGATTTCGTACATACCTGCCTAGATGTCTCCCATCTATATATCACTTTCTATGCATATTTTTTTTCTAAATCAAGATTATTAGAAACATCATTTAATGAAAATTCATTTCCTATTGAGCATGGACTTTGAAAAAAAGTATACTCAATGTGGTCTGGTCAAAACCTACCTCAATTTGATGCATAAGAAGAGTAGCTGTTAATTATGTGGCAGTTAATATATTCTTGGTCATAAATATTCTTCTAATCCACACAATAATCCTGAGATACTGTACTTTTCTAGTTTATTAATGAGGGTACTGACTCATAAATCAGTTCAATGATTTGGACAATATTTGCAAGTACTAAAATTGGGCTTAATCCCGGTGAGTCTAACTCCAAATTCTATGTTCTGCTTGTTCCTGGAATGAGTCCATGAATGATTAAATACACATTTGTTTAAGGAAGCAATGTCACAGAGCAAAGACAATATGTAGAAGCTTTCCCAAAGCTTCTTAATTTACAGGTCATTTAGTTTTGTGCACGAATTCATTAAACACTATAGCAGAAAAAGAGGTCAGAAAGATTTTTGATATATGCTGTTCACAAGTGATTTGCAAAAATATATTCTAATCAACATGGGTAACTGAGGACAACATAAAATATTACTTCATTGTTAGTGTCAGAAAGAAAATAGTAGAAATTGCTGAGCTTACAATTCAAAAACCTGAGTTTTAATTTCTTCTTTTATCAAATATTGATGGAGTCATTGGGGAAAGTTATTTTAGGTCTCAAATCACCTTGATTTCTTCAACTGTAAATTGGGAAGAATATTGGCTTCATCATAGAATAGTTGACTGAAGACTATATCGAGTTATTTATCTTGAAAACTATAATTTATAGCTAAATAAATAGAAAATGCCCTGCTGTGGATTCATCTAACATGTCCACTAAAGCCTTGTCTGCTTGGAAGGAGATTGGATTAAACCAGTGGATTAAACCGTTAACAGATGTATGTACAGTTAGCGTGTGAAGCCATGTTGGAGGAATGGGTGTGACCTTGAAGGGTGCATATTTGTCTCTGGTTCTTCCCTGCTGTCTTTCTCTGCTTCCGGGCCCAGATTTAACAAACAGCTCATCTCTTCCTAGACCCAATGCTACGCCCTTCCGCTGCTGCTATGTTTGCCTTGAATTCTGACCATGTACGGAATGAGCTCTCTGCAACTCTGAGCTAAAATAAACTTCTCTGTGTGTAAGGTGTGAATGTTGGGTACTATATACCAGCGAAACAAAAGTAATGAAGCTATACTCTATGCATACTTGATGTTATTTGCTTCATATTAAACTTATTGATCAAAGAACAAGGAGAGACAAATGGTAATATGTTTAATTTTAGCCATACATTCATATATATATATATATATATATATATATATATATATATATATTATCACCAAAACAGCTCTGAGCAAAACATAGAGTAAACATGTTATCTGGTAAAGCAATTAAGTCTTAGGGAGGTAAAATTGATATCCCTAAATTTCAAAGGTAGAAGTTTGCAAAGAATTAGTATGTCTCTTCTAAATGAGTAAAAGCGATGATTTTTACTGTCTTCTGCTGAATATTAGTGTTAACCCCAAACCAAATCTTTTCACAAAGACTCTAAATCACTGGCAAATTCGGACAGAGAATCATAACAGTTAAGATCTGGGAGCATATTCTAGCCAAGATATGTAACTCTTCGTCTTTTACTCCCTATCTGGTGATTTAAGTTAACACAGAGTGGGCTGGAGGGTGGGACTTGTAGATATAAAGCAGAAAGCTGCCCATTGTCCTGTGAGCTTACCTGTAGCGAATGGCTTTTCCCTAGATGTCTTTTGTACATGTACTGATTCATTCCAACCCAAATTAGTTGTGAAATCACAGCCAAAGAGGAGATAGCCAGCACCCTTTTTAGAAATGTTGACTGGTAGCAACCGGCAGGGCCATCCAGTCAACCTACCAACGTCCAGACCCGTATCTCCCCCAGCATCCACACTCCAGCTTCCGGCGAGGAGCTCAAACCGCGCTGCTCCATCCCCTGGGGCAGAGTCGGTGAGCTCTCTCAAGCTGCTTACAGCCTCCCAAATAAGTGAAATGTTTGACACGATAGCATATGTTTTTTGGCAACTTTGTTTAATCCACATTTTAAAGGGAAAATTGAAACTCCACAAGGTGCGAAAAAGATTAGTGGAATGTTTCAATGTCTGGTAGAAAGCAGACCGTGCGCCCCCTCCTTCTGTTCCTCTCCACTTCCTTCTTGTACAGATATTCGTTTTTATAAAAGCTGCCATAGAAGTGAATCTTTTAATTAGGAATCTGAGCCACCTAACTGCAGAAAAGAGAGAAATATCAAACGGTGCAGGATGTAGGGGCCATCTGCAAGGCAGAGATGGCACATGTCATTTCTCACGAAGGGCCACTAGTCTCTGAAATCACAGGCAAGCCCAAAATCAAGAGTTTGTGGGTTAAAAAATAGGTTTCTAAAAAAAAAAGTAAATCTGAATTTTTGTGACAAGATGAAGAAGCAACTCTTCCAAGAATAAAGGTAACTGTTCAAGATTTTCTTATTTGTGGGAGAGAAATTTGAAAGAGCCTACAAGTACACTTTTGAGGGTGGAGGAGGGAAAAGAGAGGACCACGGAAACGCCACCAATTTCTCCAGCTTTTCCATCCTTTGTTCAGCATATGCTCTGACCTCATCCACCCCACAAGGACAGGCAGGAAAGAAGTTGGTGCCGGGTAGCCATGGCCAGCTTTCCTGTTAGTTACTGAATCCGGATCTGCCTCTTAGAACGCATCTCGACTACATAAAATTACAACTCATTCCTTCCCAGAATAGAGCATTCTGTTACACTAACTTGTGAAACTGTCGTTTCATTTGAAATTGTGCAACTCTGCAGCATTTTAGGAAGCAGCATGAAGCTTTGAGCTACAGGACCACTGCTATATGGTTCTGGAGTTAGGTGTTGAAGATTAAAATTTGAGATCTATGCCTGCCACTAAAACTTGCTTTGTGATCTTAAGTAGCTATTAACCAGTTTCTGGGAAAATAATAATTAGAAATTCCTACATATACTGATGCTTTGAATCTATAAAAAAATCATAAACAAGCAAAATATGTGTAGCAAAGTGGCAAGTACGAAGATCATACTATTCTGTTGTTTTCCTATTGTTTACTAATTTAAATGTATTTTTTCATTTTTATTGAGGTGAAAATGTATAATATAAAACTACCCATTTTAGTCATTGCTACAGTTTGGATCTGGAGTGTTTCTCAAGAGTTCACACACTTGAAAATGTGTGTTCTTAGAAGGTGGAGCCCAGCTGGAAGGGGTGGATACTTGGGGTTTGATGGGGCTGAGGGAGGGTGGTTCCCAGGGCCCAGCTGTTAGGTGTTTGCTTTTTTTTTTTTTTTTAACATGGGCCGGAAAATAAGGGAGTAACAGCTACTTGGGCCAAAAAAGGGGAAAAGAAACATTGTTACAGCTGCTTCATCCAAAAGTTCCAGCTTCCTCTGAGTCTGTAGACAGGCACTTGCTCCTGCGTCTCTCGGCTTCTATTCACCTTGGGGTCTAGAGCTCTCCAGCCTCTGACAGGTGCTTCTGCTTTTGCCAGCTTCCCTGAACGCACTGTGTGAGGCCTTCTGAAACTGCGAGCTCAATAAATCTTTTCTCCCTTAAGTTGTGGATACCGGGTGTTTTCTCTCAGCAATGAGAAAGTAACTAAGACAGTCATTTCAATCACACATTTTAATAGCATTAAAATGTGTTCATGATGTTGTGCAGCCGTAACCACTATTCACTGCCAGGACATTTAAAGCAGAAAACCTGTCCCCATCAGCCAGTGACTTCCATTCTAGTCTCATTTCTGGTTCTATTCTTTTTCCTATTCTAGGTCTGTCATATAAATAGAAGTATGTAAAATTTATTTTTTGGTTGCAGCTTACTTAACATTAAATAATCTTTTCAAGACTAGGTACTGGAGAAATGGCACGATGGATAAAGCACATGCCTTGTAAGTGCAAGGCTCTGAGGGCATGTAATCCCAGAAGTCGGGAGGCTGAGGCAGGAGAATTGCTATGAGACCAAGGTCAGTCTGGGTTACATAGTGAGTTTAGGCACAGCTTGGGCTATAAAGTGTGACCCTGTCAATTTTTTTTCAAGATTAAACTCTCTGATATGTATCAAAATTTATCCTTTATATAGATGAGTATTATTTTTTCTATGCATATGCTACATTTTTAAATCATTCATCTGTTGATAAATACATGATGTTTCTTCCTCTAGCCTTTGTAAAAATGCATCTCTAAACATGGACGTGCTAGGCAAGTTTCCATCACTATGACAAAATCTGAGATAATCAACTTAAAGGAGGAAAGATTTATTTGGTCTCATAATGGCAGGGGGTCAGTGCGTGGTGGATTTGCTCACCCATGCTGATCATGACCAGGCAGAGACATCGCTGCTGAAGGACAAGGCAAAGGAAACATGCTCACTTCCCAGAAGCCACAGCCCACATGACATGGAAATGGCCTTAGAGCAAAGGACTGGAACCACAGACAGGTACTGCGATCCAGTCCCTTCAAGTAGGCCAAATATCCTGTCTTCATCATACATGCACAAAATTCTCAAGCTCAGTGTAATTATCATGGTATGTATATATATATATATATATATATATATATATATATATATATATATATATATGTGTGTGTGTGTGTGTGTGTGTGTGTGTGTGTGTGTGTATGCATTTCTATTTTCTATCTATGCTAACAAAAATGGAAGGAAAAACAATAACTATTTGAGACTGCAGGACAGCTTGTGCAAGTCTTCTATGGATTTCCATTGCTCAAAAGCAATGATGAAAGACCATAAGCTGTCTGTGACGAAGATCATCAATTTATAGTCAGGAGCGAGTCAATATCTAGAGACAATAAGGAAGGTCAGGCCTTTCCCAAGAAATGCTCGAACTGTCTTGCTTCTTCTTCCTTTCTTTTTATTTAGTTCAAGCTATCACTTGGGCCAGCCACATCCAGGGTGTGTGTCCTTGCCTCATTCGCTGGCCCAAAGATCATTCACACACATCTGTAATCTCAACCTCGGGGTTCCCTAACCTCTCCCCATTGACATAACCCTCCAACAGAAAGATCACTTGAAACACAGACACAGGCAGATGTATATTTTATGAACTTACTAGGTATTTAAAATGCACTCAAGTTGCCAATTAAAATTAAACCAAACACAATGACATAAATACTAGTTTGAGTACTCATTTAATGTTTTTTTTTTTTTTTCCCCTTTGGAATCCTGGAAACAGAATCAGCAAACCTATTGGAATGCTACATTTGACTTTGGTGGAACCATAAGGTGTCTTTCACAGAAGTGATACTATTTCATAGCTACGCAGTTTCTCCATATCTTCACTGACATTAGTTATTTTACTTCCCTTTTTTCTTTTCTACACCGTCCTTTTGTAAAAGACATCCAGTTGTGTACAAAGTAGCATCATCATAACAAGATTTTACTTTGTATTTTTAAATAATTATGAAGGCTGAGCATTCATTTTGTCTTCTGTCTCTCATTTAAGAACTTTAGACCCTTCTAATCACCTAGAGTCATCTCTCTTCTCAGGACCTTCTAATTATCTATTTAGAAACCATTTAAAATTTCCAGTCCCCTTTCTCATATAATTCTAAGCTCTATTAATAAGGTTATGAACATTTTACGAATATTTGTGAATATGTGCCAACTAAAAATATTAAGAGTATGTAAATAATACATTCATATTTTAGAGCTCAAAACATTTTTTATTAGAGAAAAAAGTGAGAGAATCCATCTCTATCTTTTTAAACGTCTTCCACTGTCATTAAATTTTGTCCCTGTGGACCACAAACCAGGCTAATCACCTCTTATCTACCAGCCTGTCAATTTCAACTTTATTCCATTTTTCAGATACCACGGTCCCACTGTTCTGATGCATTTTTATTGTAGTTTACACGCATATCATTCTCTCTTATGCTTAACATTCCCAAATGCTGGAAGGCAAAAAGGAAGTGAGTCAAAATTTGGAATATTATTTTACCATGATTCTATATTCGTGATTTTCAAATATGATTATTCACATATCATTTCTCTGTAGGAGGAAGTAACCTTCCCCCCTTTCAGTCATTCCAGTCCTACTGGCCACACCTATGAGCAATTTTTAGTTCGAAACTAAGCAGTGAAGTGGATGTCCTTATTGACCTGTTCTTTCTATGAGGACATAATAAAAGGCATATGATCTCCAGGGTTTATGTAATACATTCTAATATTTTCAACCATAGAACCTAGAAAACATTTCTTTCTTTTCTATGTATATTTCCCTTTTATTTGTTCTCTTTTCATTCTTGTTATCAGGAAGGTGCTTTGTGATTCTGACAACTCAGTAATTACAAAACCTACAAACCACATGTAGAATGAGATACTGTGTCAGACTTTACTTTTGACACATTGTGTGTATTCTGATATATTCAAAATATATTCAATGAAAGTTCAAGATTGCAGAAATTAGGTGATAAGTGTGCCATTTCCTTGTTAAGGCACATGCAATTTAAAAGCTTTGTGACGGTTCAAATGGATTGTCAACTTGATTCACTTGAGAGCTGTCTATCAGCTTAGTAAAGCACACTTCTAGGTGTGTGTGGGTGGATGATGGAAACGTGACCTTGGGGTTTATGTCTAACCCATAGGAATTTCTTCCCTGATGCTGTTTCCCTATTCTGCTCCCAGCTGTCATGAAGTGAGCAGCTGTGGTCTGCCATGCTTTTCCACCAGGATGTTGCTCTCTTGGAGCTAAAGCCACAGTGACCCACTTCTCTTTCAATTGTGAGTGTTGAGTACTTTGTCCCAGCAATGAGGAACGTGAATAATAAAGGCTGTCTGCTTCAAATGCAGATATATTATTGTAGAATTTGAAGAAATCACTCAGGACTCCACAATATTATGAACAATGTAGAAAATATACCTCATTTTGAACCTTGGTATTTTTGAGTAAGGGAGATCTCCTTTGTGAGAGCCACGAAATTGGCAAGGACAGGGAAGCCATGTTTGGTGACGTCATAGCAGTAGGCCAATGCTGTATATCGGAACACTTCAGGCACGGAGTACGTGGAGCTTGAGTTTGAAGACAAGACTGTGCACATAGGAAGGAATTTAGGGTTTATCAAATGCAATTCTTACGTTTTATAATTAGGGAAATTAAAGATCCTCAAGTTTTAACGAGTTAGCACTTTCGATTTATAATGACAAAGTTTGAATTCTTTCAATATATGATTTCTCCGGTGATAGAACACTTTTAAATTTGATTTAAAGTACATTCATTGATCTCCTAGGACTTTAATACTATGCTAAATTCTAAACTAAAGAGAAGATCATGCTCTTGTGTTTAATGAATTTAGGGTCTGCCTCAAAAAAAAAAAAAATGCCTGGTAGTTAGAAGAAGCTTGGGTCTTTTACTTTTTCTAGACTTTTTTATTATTCACAAATAATATGACCTTATCTTAGTAACTAAACATTCTGATCAAATATTACTCACTGGCACTATCTTTGTGAAATTTGTCCCTGGTGAAATTTTACCAGCGAGTCAGTAGTTTTACACACTCTCTCTCTCTACCACCTCTGAGGGCACAGCTACTTTTAGCCACACCTGTTCTTTCGCCTCCTTGATGTTTTCCATTGCTGCTTTCCAAGATTCTTGTTTAAGCAGCTTCATAGCAATCGTTATTCCCAGCCTGAAGCACAACTTTTCATTATTCTGACTCCTCCATGTTGGTTATAAGGTTAGATTGACAAATCTCACTCAAATTTCTTGTTGTCTGTTTTTGAATATGAAATAGAATGGTTGCTAAACTGGCCTTCACATACTAATTTCTGTGAGTCTGTGACAAATATTGTAGAAGTTACAAAGATTTACCTAGTACACATAATAGTTTTATCCATTGGTGCATTTAGTCTGGGGCAATTTCCTGCATGATGGGAGCATAGATTATAACAACCTAGATACGAAGGTATATCTTAATTCCCTCTCTCTCTCTCTCTCTCTCTCTCTCTCTCTCTCTCTCTCTCTCTCTCTCTCTCTCTCATCTCTGTGTCTATCTTTCAGTCTCTTTCATTTTTCATTCATAGTAATTGAATGCAGGGATTTGGGCCTGGTAGGCAAGTGTTCTACCACTGAACTACACCCTCAACTCTAATTACCTCATTTACCAAAAGTAATTTTAATGTAGTACAGAGATGTTTTTCACGCATTCCAGGAGATTAGAGTACAATAACCAGGAATATTGCACCATGCCATACCATTTTGTACTTTATCCTATGTACATCCCCATTATGGCACTTGCCAGCACCCCTAAAGTGATTAAAAATTTTATCTAGAAGACCATAAAAGCTATCAAGTTAAATAAAATAATAGAAGTTGTATCTCACAAGTCTAACAATGTCCATAGTTTTCTTTCTTTTAAGACTTCCAAAATCACAAGTCTTCTTCATGAAGAATCTATTTCATTTTTTTTGCTAGCCACCCAAATTCATCTCTTTTCTGTATTTCTTGCCAGAAAATACAGTTATTTTAATGAAAGACAACAGTTCTTCACTTAAAAAAACTCTTGATTTTGAGAACACTAAAGAAAATTTCTTAGCCAAATAGAACCTGTGACAAAGCTATAATTTCTCTGCAAATGAAACAAAGATATGTAGTACATAGTGTTAAAAATCTGGAGATATTTAAACTTTAGCTTATGAATAATATGCTGTCCATAATTCCACTGTGTCTTGCAATATACTGTAATCAGTTTATTTGAACTACCATATAAAAATCTACTTAGTTATACCTGAGTACGTTTTATCAATTACTGATTTATGAATTCTGAAAGCATGCTTGAGTCACCATTTATGCACTGGGCTTTTTATCATCTCTAACGGAGTGACAATGTACTCTATTGGCACAGTCTCTACTACTTAATATTCCACACCTTCCATCTGATTACGCCATTAACCATTATGCCTTCCAGTCTGTAGATATTTTCAAATAATTAAATGCCTTTCACAGTCCCAGGGCTTTGGCCATGGACTTTCACTTTCGATTGTAGTGGTAAACTCAGGAAAACACAGTTGTAAAAGCTCGTAAATAAAGTGAGAGCTGATAGAAGCTCAACCCCAGCAAGGAAGTCACCAAAATACCCATCAACAGACAACTGGATACACAAACTGTGGTATTTATACGCAATGGAATACTATGCATCTATAAAGTCCAAAAGGCTTTCACAGGCAAATGGAAGAAACTTGAGAACATCACCCTTAGTGAAGTGAGTCAGAAGAAGAAGGTGAAATATCGAATGGTCTCTCTGATATTAGAGTCCCAGAGCACAACTCCTATGGAACTTAATCTGAAAAACAGAGTGAAACAGGGGGTTGGGTAGGGGAGGAGGGAAGGAGGGGAGGGCAGGGGGAGGGACAAAAGGAGAGTGGGAAAGCCCTTGTCACCTTGACAAGATGCATAGGTGCATAAAAGGTTCAACTCCATTGTAAACCTTAAATTTTGCACGTATACATATCAATAAAATGGGGAAAAAGAAGGTAGGAACATTCACAACCAGAGTGGGTACCCAGAGTTTCATTCCATGCTTTTCCCTTGATGTAGGATTCTTCATGTAAATGATTTTTCTTCTCTTCCTGTACTCATTGTTTTTGCGGGAGAGTTCATGGACTTCCATGGCTTCAGATTTCAAAGGTAGGACCGTAGCTGTTAAACATCTCCAAATACCCTGCCAAGCTCTCAGACTCACCTGATACGAACCATGCCCTTTGTCTCTTGTCATGCTCCTGCACCTTTGGACTCATTCTCCAGTTTTCTTTACTGTGACAAGATGTCTGGCATAAATAAATTAACAGAAGGAAAGATTTCATATGGGCCACATTTTAGAGATTTCAATTTGTGGTCACCTGGCCCCATTGCATTGTGGCAATGAGCAGCATCATAGCAGAAATTGTGAGGCCATGGAAACTCATCACCTCGAGGCTTCAGAGTCAAAGAGACAGAGAGAAAGACACAGGTGCCCAATGTTCCTCCCAAAACATGCCCCTGATTACCAATTGTCTTTTCTACTAGGTGCAAATTTCTGAAGATTCCACCACCCTTCAGCAAATCACAGTCTGGTGACAAGCCTTTGCCATATAAGTATTAGGGGACACTGCAGATAAGAGCATAGCATCAAGTGTCATATCTGTGAAAATTCTCTCAGTCAAGCACTGGTCTCACACTTTTGTCTACATTGTATTTGCTGCTTTAATTTGGGTCTATAAGAACTTATAGTGAAAGAAACCTGGAGCAAGATGGCTTGGTGTTGTGGTTAGAATCTGGAGTGTCCCCCAAAAGTCTCATGTATTTTAATGGAACCATGTGATGTTGGTGGACTGGGGTCTGGTCTGGAGGGGTGCATTGCAGTTAAGTTAGGATTAACGGTGTGTAGTGGCCACACCTGGATGCAGGAGGGACTGGTTACTGGGCAGAGACCTGAAAGGATACAAAAGTTGCACCTGCCTTCCTGGAGGACGGGGACTAGTCTCAACTAGCCTCAGCTTGTCTTCCTGTTTGTCCGGGGAAGCTGCCTCTACCTCTGCTTCTGCCGGCCACCCCTGAATGGACGGTGACCTTTGAGACTGTGAGCTAAAACAAACCGTTCCTTTTCTGAGTTTGTGGGTGTCGGGTATTGAATCACAGCAATGAAAAAGTAACTAAGACACCTGACAATCACTTTGATGGGGTTATCCCAATCTTTAGATCCTTTGTGTAGGAAATGGAGATAACATGAATGTTCACCTTTACAATTATTTACAAAATAAAAAAAATTAATGAATTCAGCTAACTTTGAATGTTGTGTGACATTTACTAAATCATCAATAACAATCTTCTGCCAATGATCACTATCTGAATGGCTTGACTCTCTAATTTCCATGTCTTGTGCAAGTTATCATCCTCTTCTCACCGAGGTGTGGCATTTCCACCAACTCACGGAGGCGAACTCTCCTCTCTTGCAACCTCCATCCAAAATTATGAGCTTCTCATTGATCGTGTGGATGGTCTCAATTTTTCCCCAAATTCTTACACAACCTAGATTTGAGATTTGTGTATGATTCTTAGAACATGTCATGCTTTCCACCTACTCTGCAATTTGTTCATGTGTATGATTGTGTTTGAAATATTCAAAAAGTGCTTTCTTTGCAACTGAGGACAGGTAACATGTCTTTCTAAAACATGCCTTGATCCTGTTCTCAATCAGAAATCACTTCTCCAATTGTTAATGTTTGCAACATATATTGATGCATAGTCTTATAGTACTTGCTCTGGAACAAACTGTGCTATAGTGATACATATACACTTCACCCTCAAGTCCCTGTCTGTAGCCCAAGATTAGAATAAAAGAAAAATCCTGTTCTACCTACGTTAGTGTGTTGCTTCTCAATTATCTCAGATAGGAATATTGCATTTTTTTCTTATGAAATTCTATAGATATTTAGTCACTCCATCTCATTTGCCATAAAATTAAATGAAAATGATATCACAACACATTTTTTCAAACTTCTCCAACAGTAAGTTGAAATAGTAAAACCATGCAACACAGAGTAGAAGGGGATTTATTGACATGTACTGGGTGTGCAGAAAGGGATGATGATGTTACTACAGAGCACAAAGACAATTTTTGATCTTTCCTCTATTTCTACCTATAATTTAAATTATAGGGTAAGATCGTTTGCTAAGTTTTTAAAATAGTTTTGCTCATACAGCAACTTTTACGTCTTGGAGATAACATATTCCCCAAAAGCCTCACTATGAGAACTGTGAGTGGGTTGTGGAAGCGCATGTGTCCGTGTATTAATCCATCGACGATTTCAGGTGCTGTTAAGAGATGAGGCTTCTTGGAAAGGCAGATCACCCCAGGCATAACCTGGAAGGGGGAAACTACTGAAGTGAGACCTTGAAGGATATATCTCCATGTCTCTCTCTGTCTCTCTCTGTCTCTGTCTCTGTCTCTGTCTCTCTCTCTCTCTCTCTCTCTCTCTCTCTCTCTCTCTCTCTCACCAATGCCAGGGACAGCTTTTCTTCACCTACAACTTCTACCACTGCCAGCCAGTCATGAACGGACTGAGGCAATCAAACTGTGAGCTAATGTAACGTTTTCCTCTCTTACACTGTGCGTGTGAGAACTTGGTATCCAGTGAAAAGGAAAGAGCTGTGACAGCAGTAGGGAGAATTCTGATTTAGCAGCTAGAGGAGCCCTGCTTCTAAGAGGGTAAGTATCTGTGTAAATGAATTAAGCAAAAAAGTTTACAGAGATCAGAATATGAACATAACAAGGTTCTTGCCTCATGATCCAGGTATCACACTTGTCAGTTTTTCGTGTGTGTGTGTGACAATAAAATGGAGAGTAGGTACAAAGTCTCTTTCCTTTACTTTCCCTTGTAAATTGATTTACATACACTTATAAAAAGAAAAAAAAACTTAGAGTCTCTTAATTTCTGTGTTTAGAGAGTAATAAAGTAATAAATGAAAAATATGTAGAACTCAGCAAATCTACTTTTAGCATTTCTTTCATAGTTTGGTACTTTAGTTATAGATTATATTATATGAAATATACAGGATATTTTTTCTAACAGATTGTAAGCATCCTGCAAAATTCAATTTATGTTCTAAGTCAATTACAAAAACTGTTGTGTCAACCAAGGCCAACAGTGATATGTCTTTGTTCTGAAATTATTGAGCAGCATTATATCATAGTGAATAAAATAGATTTATATTATTTTATTCATATTTAAAATATGTTTTTGACATAGTACTTTTGTAGAACATTTATTTGCTCAGGATAATGAACATAGGTGATGCAAGATGAGTATTTTCTGTGGCTCTTGTCCCATTTTCTTGAGAAGAAGATGAAGTGGTAATACCCAACTGATACAATATCTGTTTGTTATTCAAGGTGAATCTCATGACATTGTGATCAGTCCTAAACAACTGCCCATGCTAGACGTTTGTGTCATGAAGAGCTGTGGTTGTTATCCAAACTTCTGATTTTCCAGAAAGAAAGGGAAATTGCTTCTAGATTGAGTTTAGTCACAGGGCCAATACTTATACTAAAGGTGTCATTATAAATGTGGCACTTTCCTGAGTCGTGTGAATCATTCTAGTGAATCATCCAATCATAGATGGTAATGAGATCAGCCAATTTCGCAAAGAAATTATCAAAATTGTGCAAGGGCAGGGACATTGGGACTCACGATGAGTGTCTAAAATGGCAGCAAACCAAAGTGAGAACCTTGTCCTTAGAGTGTGAAGTTTCTGTTAACTTAGGACAACTAGTATCAGAATCCCATTACAATAATGTGAAGGGATGATGAATTATGAAAAACAATGCTTTTTAACATATGAATGGAAGAATCGAAGACAACAGAGTGAAGTAATTTATCATTATACAGAAAATCAGAATAGCCCAATAGAATTTAATTCCACAGTTATGATTACTGCATTATTTTCTCAATTAAAATTAATCGTGGGCACGATTTTACAGAAGTTGAGGATAGATAAATAAGCAATATTTCCTTTGCTAGCATCAGCCACAACAACCAGTGAACAAATACTGTAGATAATCAATGGGAACATTGATTGATTTTGCTCAGAGATGGACTAGTTACATTCTCACCCATATAGTTTATTTTTCTATCATCAGGATTATATTTGGTTGGAGAGAACATATATAAGTTGGAGGGAGACAACACAACATGTACGTAAGTTATTAGTTAACTTTGGCAGAGAGAATTTTTCAGTTGTAGCCAAAATGGATTTTCTAATGCGTTGAAATAACTTTGAAAGTACATTGTGATGCTGTCTTTCTACAAAAGCAATTTGTTTATGTATTCTACATGGTTAGTCCACATTTGATCTATTTTCTGATAATCATGTGCAGGATCAAAAAAGTGGTGCCATCTGTTCTAAAAAATAACTACTCTCTGAACTCTTTGTATTGATGCCCTCATGTATGTAGGGCATAGTGGGATTTATCCTCATCAGTTATATGATACTAAAGTGAGATCACCCGTTCATTCTCCAAATAGAATTCAGCCATTCTCAGGTAGAATTCGTATCTGTCCCAGGAGCCACTGGATTTGATTCGAAGCTATCAGGCAAAAGTCACGGGGGTCATCATCCTATAAACAAGGACTGTGTCTTTGAGAAGTCTGATACTCCGTCTCATTTGTCCCTATGATGAACTGACGAACTGATATAAATGCCATTTGAATTCACATGTCCATTCTGCCCTTGGAGATGACACGAGCACCCTTGAGAAATGAGCTTCCTATGAAAACTGTCTAAAGCAATTTCTCTTTTTTTCTTTTCTATGGAATTTTCCAGATGTATGGTTTTTTTTTCATTAATTTCAAACTTGTACAAATTAACAGTATAATGAAGCACAAGGTAAACAATATAGTACTTTTTTCAGTTTCATGTGTTTTTTTTTAATTTTGTGTTTGAGTAGCTAAGGACTTATTGTCTACAATTCTGTCATTTCTGTTTACTTCTATGAGCCAAAAGTCCGTCATTTCTGAATTTTATTTCAAGAAAAGCTTTGCTCTAATCATTAATCAGCCCCCTCTAATCAAGCAAAATTATATCTTATCATTTTATAATTATTAATTAATCATTCAACTATGAATTAAAAGTCTTAATTTAACTTTGTTGCTGTTATTTAAATTAAAATATAATTATTTTGTGATTTCCCTGGTATATGCAACATGTCCTAGTAGCGTTAAGATAATAGCTGTAGTTCAATAGTTATGAATCAGTCATTAGCAGAATCTAAAAATACTGCATAATCTCCATCATACCAACTTTCTACATACACATGCAAGTGAATGCACATGCATTGGCTCATGCGTTTAAGAAAATACAAAGAGTTATCAACAAAGAACAGGCAATTGTTGTAAGAAACCTTAGGGAGGTTGACTTTTCCTTAAGGCTCATGAGCAAGAGTCAGCACAGATGTAAATCAAGAAAAGAATAATTCAAACATATTGGAGATTTTCAGTACAACAGCTATCTTTCTGTATTACCCATTGAGGGAACAATTAAAGAGGCAGGCATCAGTCTTATGAAATTGACAGTGTGTATCTTGATTTGCAAAATAAGTAGAAAAAATCCAGGGATACACAGTCCTTAAAGATCACTTTCACGTAAATTTGAATTCTTCGCCCATTTTACTTTTCTCAACAATCCTAAGGGAACACTTGCATCAATATAGTTAAGAAATACATGACCAGAGAGGGAGTCAATATTTGAACATACCCATGTATCTGTATATTCAATCTTCTAGTGCACCCTAACATTATTGGTTTTTTTTGTGAAATGCGCAAAAGTTAATTGATCAAGAAAAATGGATAGTTTTGGAAGTTCATTGATGGGTTTCACTCACAGCTTGTGACCTAACCTAGGTTCCTC
This sequence comes from Ctenodactylus gundi, assembly GCA_004027205.1. Lineage (NCBI taxonomy): Eukaryota > Metazoa > Chordata > Mammalia > Rodentia > Ctenodactylidae > Ctenodactylus > Ctenodactylus gundi. Next base: position 119,278 of record PVKB01001491.1, read on the forward strand.
ATCATAAATTTGGGATAAAATATATCCAGTGGGGATTTTTTTCAGATTGATAATACTGTGTGGTACAGAGTGTGACTTCAATGGTTAGTATAAGAGGGCCTAAATCAATATGAGACAGTATGTACTGCATAACGTACTTTGTAAGTGCATCACTTCTATATAATGCACTTTTCCTTCGAAGCTCCTCTATCTCGTTTCTAGGCTGAATCTGTTACTGACCCCTGTCTGACCCTGTCATTTACATTCTCTATCTTCCTCCACTATATTTTGTGTCTTACAGGATATTAATAGTCAAAAATGGTCTTTGAAATTCCATAGACTAGCTCTTCATTCTATGAAAAAGAGGCTCAGAGAGTGTTAAGGCCTTGCCTGTGGTTGCTAATTACTGACAAAACTGGATCTCCAGACTCCCGGGTCAGAGCCCTCTCCCCCATGCCACAATGTCCCTCAAGCTACCATTTGCCCTACATTTTGTGCAAGGCTGTCAGGAGGATCAAATGTGATTAAATACGGGAAAGTTTTTTTTTTTAATTTTTTAAAGTGCAAAATTATTCACAAGAGCAGAGCATTACTGTTAATGGGCTTCCTAGTTGGCTTCTTTAGGTAGAAATGGAGATGTTATTTAAAATGACTTTAAAGGTTTTTGTTTAATATGAAATTCCATGAATTCTCATGTTTTTTTCAGAACACTTTTTTTCAAAGTTACTGGCATATGTCTCACTAAAGCATGTGAAATTTTATCATGAGTCTAATACTTCCTTGATATGATGATTCAAGTATCAACTGCCAGAAAGCCCCATAAAAAAGTGAAGTTAGACAGGAAATGGGAATTAAGCAGTACTTGGTGTGTTAATAAGTCCACCACTACTTGGAACAACTTGAGTTTTATCTCATAAGAAACCACTGAAAGTCTGATTGAGTTTGTACCATAGTTATTATATCCAAACTATTTAGCTGCAAATTCTTCTCTCAAGATTGAATATCTCAGTAAGGCATTCATTTCAATGCATATTTGACCTACTATGTTCGTTTGGCCTCCTAGTCACCTGTTAACAGAGAAAACCCTGAGGCAAACAGTTGTCAGTGTTTTTAGTTCAAATCTTGTTAGCTCACATGAGAATGTATTGGATGCTGTGAAAGTATGAATGTCAGTACCAACAGTATCATACTGTGCTCCCTTAGGCAAAACAAAGGAGTCTGTTCTTGAAGTGTCAGCAAACTCAAGCACATATAATTTCTTTTTACATAGGTCAGGTCAATTGAGGACTAATATGTTAGTGATTGCTTGGGGTAAAAGAGTGGTAATGGCTCAGAGTGACATTTGCATTGGTCAGCTTTTCCAAATACTGGGCAACATACCTAATATGAACAACTTAAAGAAGTGGAAGTTTATTTGGTTTATCCTTTCAGATATTTCAGTCCATGTTTGGCTGGCTCCAAGACAGAAGCATCACTGTGGAAGGGCAGATGCTAAGACATCACTGCAGCAGTACTGGAAATATCCTCAGAGAGAAAGGAAGCGGGTCTCAGATACATAGACTCAAGGTTCCATTTCCAAAGCAAGACCGAAATTGAGCAGGTCAAATTTTAAATGCACGACTTCATGCAACACCCTATCAGGAGCTGTCAGAAGGGCCTCTGATAATTCTGTCGCACAGCTTTGTTTGGACTTCGGACTTCACTTTAAAATCTTGATTGAACCTCCCACGATAGTACAACTCTTCGAGTCTGCTTGCCTAAACAACCAGTGTCATGCCAATGAAACCACCATCAGTAGACAGGTGCCTTTGGTATATGGCTTCAGCGATCTAAATGAGAAGGCATAGTGAAATGGACATGGGTACTAAGTTTCTAGGCCAGAGGTCCCCAAGAATAACGTAAGAAAGGAGGTGAGTGGTGGGAAATAGACAAAGCTTTATCTACATGTGCAGCCATTCACCATTGCTCTCATTTCTGCCTGATCTTAACTTTTTATGAGATGAGCAGAGACATTAGATTCTTCTAAATAAGCAACTCCTCCTACTCTGAACTACACATGTAAGATCTAGACTGAACATTCCCTATGAGAATCTACTGCCTGTAATTCGAGGTGAAGCTAAGGTGGTGATGATACCATTATCATCCCCTCCATATTCTCAGAACATAAAAATATTGTCTCCCACAAAATTGGTCACCAGTGCCAAAAATGTTGGGGTTTTCTAGGCAGCCTTGCTTCACTAATAAGACAATGATTATTTACACCTTCGTGCCTGCGTTGGATAGAGTCTTGCTAATTTCTGAGACTCCCTCAAGGCCGTTGTCTTGTTTCCAGTCAAAGTTCTTGATTTCTTTATAAGGGCTTTAATCCCCTAGGCAATACCACCACCTATGACTTTCAACTCTCCACGTGCTTATTTGGGGAAAATTTTTGATTTTTAAAAATATGTCTTTTCTGATCTTCACTCACAATTCTCACTGTAATTCTGTCTTGAAAGAGAAAACAGTACCCATGTCACAGCCTGAATATTTGGCTACCTTAATATTTCCTCTGCCAGATCCATTAACCCATAACCATTAAATTAGACTTACACAGTTGTCTTAGTTTTTTTTTTTTCCTGTGACTAAATACCTAACATCCACAAATTTAGGGGAAGAAAGGTTTATTTTCACTCACAGTTTCAGAAAATCACAGTCCACTCAGGGGCGGCTGGCACCAATGGAAGTAGTTAGCAGAACCAGAGGTGGAGGCCGCAGCTCACGACACCACAAACAGAAAGCCAGGTCCCATCAAGTCCAGTCTCCCCCAAAAAGAAAAAAAAAAAAAAAAACTCTAACAATCTTTCTTCTTCCTTTCTTTTATGCAGTTTGAGTTCCCAGTTGGGCCTCCCACGTCCTTGTGTGTGTTCTGTCCTCGCTCCCTGGCCCACAAATCACTCACTCTAACCCAGGTTGATTTCCGATTGCCTAATCTAGGAGCAGTTCCCAAATCCTAATCCAGGGGTGGTTCCTGAATGCCTCAAGTTGACATAATCTCTCTCAAGATAATGATAGTCTTAGGGCATGAACCAATGGAAGCCAAGTTATTTACCATAATGTAACACACACAGATTCTAATCAAGTTTCCAAAAGATTTCTCATCAGACAACTGATGAAGTTGTTTACCGTCTATATTTTTAACAGCATTCTTGTTTTTTGAGATCTGAGCAAAAACACAGGGTGGTCTGCTGGCAATACGGTTTTTCTAGCCTGCGGTGTCAAACATTTCAAAAATTTTTCCTGCAAACAGGTTCCAAAGGATTATGAACTGCATTTTCATGTTTATTCATGGCAGTGATTCTAATTCTTGATAGCAATTTTCTCTACTGGTCACCTATCTTGTTGCAGGACAACACACCTGGTATCCATAAATCAAAGAAGGAGAGCTTTATTTGGCACATGGATTGAGAGATGTGTATCTGTGATAGGTATCCTCCAAGGCAGAGACATTACGGCAGAAGGTTTTGGTAGAGAAAAGATGCTTGGTTTATGATGATGTAGAAGCAGACCAGGGGCCAGTGAAAGACCAAAGGGGTCAGAGCTAGACATCAGCTCCAAGTCCCACTCAAACATACCTGGAATCTTGATGTATTAATTCCCTAAATATGTTCCAAGCTGGTTAAGCTCATAATCAAGTTTAGCAATCAGAACAAAAAAACCTGATATTTCTTTTTCCTTGGATTTTCTGTGCTTCTTCCGTGACTCCTACAAAGGTTGATTGCAGAGACTCAAATGTAAGCTGGAAAAGCAGATATTATTATATTGTGATCAAAACACCTTCACTCCCCACCCTCATTACCCAATTTCTCCTTATTTCCTGTGCTGTCACATATAACTATTCAGAACTTCTGAAGAGTTAGGCTCCCTACGCTATTATCCCCTCAGTATTTCTTTCCATATTTTCATCTTTATCTCTGGCTTTAAATTAGAACTTAGAACAACAATCTGAAAAATGCATATGTGTAAATATGGAAATCTAGGTAGGGACTTACAGTATTTCTCTCTCCAGAAGTTTGTATAATTTTACAGTAGCTTATTAAAGCTCTAAAACTTGAGGTTTTTTTTTTTTAAATTCTGAATGGTGGTGTTTAGGTACTAAGAATAAGAATCGCTTTTCTGTCCAAGTATAGAGCACATTAGAAGAGCAATAGATAAAAATGGTCTGGAAATCTTCTTTAAGGGTAGCAAATTAAGAAATCTACAGAGATCACTACCTACACTACTCCCTCCATTCTTTTCTTGGAGGGTTAATACTTAAAAGGTCAGCATTTCTTCCTGAAGTTGACTTAACAGCACAGTCTATGACAAACACACAACAAAACATCTGCATCACAAATTACACAGACAGTCTTTTTTTTGGGGGGGGGGGAGAATGTTCATATCAGTATAATCTGACTACAACTTTCTTGCAAGCAAAATTTGAATTTTGTTCATTATAAAATAACGTAGAATACTATATTTTCCTAAAGTGAACCAAGAAAATGGCATTCATATACAATATTTTCTTTGCTATGAGCAGCAAATTTGGAAAGTGACTCTATCAAATAATTTAGGCTGAGAAAATAGATTCCAAAAGATGAAAGGAGGACTTGTTTCAGTTTGTCCATCTGCTTTTGAGGATGAGCAGTGCACCTCATACCTGGAATTTGAAGAGCAGGGTAGGGATTTTATGTCTTCTTTCATACGTTTTCTCCTCTTCATTACACAAGCTTCTTGTGACTTCCTGTAGGGTATGATAGCAAATGTATGCATTAGGGTCAAAAGACTCAAGCTTATATTATCTTGATACATATCAGCTCCACTCATGTCTAACCTTTCATTTCACTGCCTGCAAAGTGACGGATGCTTGCTCTACCCTTCTCATAAAGTCTTATGGGCTCAAATAAAATAATGAATGTGGAAGCACTTACCATAGTTAAGTACCTACCATAGTTATTGTGACCATGAACTTTGGAGTCAGAGATGGGTTAAATACCCGTCCTTTACTGACATTTATACAAACTTGAGGAAATCACTTACCTTTTCTTTGTCTCAAAAATTTCAGATTTAAAATAAGAACAAACACAATTTTCTCTCATTGAGTTATTTAGATGATTAAATGTGTTATTGATTATAAGGAACATATAATAAATAGGGATAAATGTTTGCTGTTTTATTACGGGGATATTGTGGTTGTATTATCATTGCAAACACACACACACACACACACACACACACACACACACATATATGCCTTGATTATTGAGAATAATCAGTGCAACTGAAGTATGGTGGACATTAAATATCCTTGAGTCAACTTGTTATGTCAGTCTTAAAATTTAATGCAGAACCAAGGCATTTCAATTTTGGCAACTGAAAAAAATCAATATCATGTGCTTCACACAAGGTGTCTATAAGTGTGAAAGAAGTTGATGCTCACAAAAATGTCTGGTGATTCAGTGTTGTGAAAAACTGATTCTTTTCTCCTTTTAATTTAGAAAAAGGTGTTGATTTTACAAGCTTTCAGATTTGGAGGCAGCATTTCTTTATGAAGTTTCTATTTGCTTCTAGTATATTTCTTCAAGTAGTAAGTGCAGGTGACACAACAGATATAAAAGATCCCCAAAGAACTAAAATTATCCTGGAAATGTGTCCTATTTTTGCAAAAAGAGGGAGATGGGGCTAAGTGAGTACTTGTGGTTACTCAGTCTATGTATTTTAGAGCAAGTGGACTGCATCTTGATATATGACTCCTTGGCTGGGCAGCTGCTACATTGCTGTGGAAATGCTGCAAGGCTCATGGCAAATTTTGGACAATATATGAAGTGCCAGCTAACAGAAAAAGAAATACAGTCTATTTTATAAACTTACTTTTGTCAGACATTGAAGTTGTTCATGACTTTGGCAGAGATTAATAATGGGCAGAAAAATTTCAATCATCAAATAAACAGATGAAGCCTCCAATATCCAAGGCCTGAGTGAATCTGCCCTGAGCAGCCACTTCCTCAGAGGAGAAGACTTCTAGATTGTAGCCCCGTAGGCATCTCTCAAGCTGGCCACATTGACAGTCCCCATTAGCCATTACAAACATCTTTTCATCTGTTATTGAATCATAAGGTCATACTGTAGAATTGATCATAAAATCAGACCAGGCCTGGTGCCAGGGGCCTCTGATTTCAGCACTCTGGGAGGCTGAACTAGGAGAACTTCGATTTCAGTGCCATATTGGTAACTTAGTAACTTAGGGAGATTGTCTCAAATATATATATATATATATATATATATATATATATATATATATATATATATAGTCTAGTGATGTATTTGGTGCAAATGTCCCAGGTGCAACCTTTGCTAACACACACACACACATGCACACACAAAGAAAATATAAAATTGCGAATGATCCTTCTGAAGCATGATTTTATCGATTTAACAATTCTTATTCAAGCTGGAAGAGTATTTACTTTCCCCTTTCATAGACTTTTAGTGTTGAAAATATACATTTACAATTTACTCAGGGCACACCAAAATACACCTCTTTGCAATCCCTATGCATCCGTTCATGTCTGCCTTTTTATGCCAACATGAAAAAAAAAAATACCAGTCAGCTTCTTATTCCAAATTTCTGGGGAGAATAGCACTCAATATTTCACATTTCTCCAGTCACTTTTAATCCTAGACAGCACGTCTATAAAGCACATTGCTAATTGTAGCCTGTATGCTTAATGATGAAATTCTGTAGTAATTGCAGAATGCTCTGCAAAGCAGTTTATAGATTAAATTTTGCCATACTTCATTCAGTGAAAGGAGAAGAAAGACTGATAACGTAGACAATACCTTCCATTTAAATTCATGTAATAGATCTAATATGGCACTGTGTAGCATTTTGCAGAGCTGTTCTTTTATTTTATCAGGATAGGAGCAGTTATTTTTAACAAAAGAGTTGAATCGAAAGGATATAATAAAAAGAACAAGTAACCTGGTATTAATTTTCATACTTCACTCTAGCAATCTGTAGACCATCATGCATGCTACTAGTTCAAAATTACTGTATTTTTATTCTTCCATTGCTCTTTGCAATTGCAAGCTTACTGAGGGTTAAAACCAGACCCAATCACTTTTCTTGGCGATTATAATATGTCTGCCTAGAGAGATGATAATTCCACCAACACCAGGTGAAATTAGTGATTGATTAGCGGAGTCACCTTCTATAGAATGCTTCATTTTCATACTCAATGACTCTTCTAGTTTTCTCTAATTGAAGCTTTCACAACTCCCTAAATCCCAGTTATCTTCTGTAATAATCAATGAATACAGATTACTGTTACGTATTATATCTCGCATTGCACAATTAAGTCATTGTCACACTATCCTACAAGTCTCCTCTGAGGAAGTGGTGGCTCAGTACATCACATTCAACTAGACATACAACAAAAACACAATGAATATGTGTACACACTTTCCAGATAATTGCGTGGCGTCCTTAATCATTTCACCGCTGACCATGTAAGCATAATGGCGGAAGAGTGAATATAGAAAAACTGTGACTCATGTACAGCATTTCCTGAAGTTTAACCTGAGTATCAACGAAGTGAGGAGGAATGTGCTTCATCATTAAAGTATCCCTTTGGAAACTGCACAATGACAGCAAAAAGTTTTGTTTTGTTTTTTTTTTTTCTCTCCCACATATATATATTTGAATGCTCAGAAAAGATAAGAAAGTCTGAAGAAGAGCAGATGTGTTAGAAGTGCGAAATGGATTAACATCAAAGCCCCCTGGGAAAAATCTGAAACATGAAATGCAGGCTCCTGACTGACAAGAGCTATTCAGAGAGCATTCAAAGCCCTGCAGTGCATTCCGGGCTGTGTCTCTCCCCGAGCTGTGAAAGGCCTGTGTGGCAGGTAGAGATGCTGGGAGGAAAAACCCTCTCTGAACTTTGCGAATTGTAGCCTCTAAATGTGCAGATGTGCAGGAGATGGAAAGCAAAGGTGTTTTTTTAAACCATGAAAAGATACAGTCTGTTTCATATACAAGCAAAGAAACAAGTCACTGAAGTATTTGATATGAAAAGGAGATTTTGCATAAAATCTTACTTGCCCATCACAATGACTAAAATAATCAGTGTTTTTGAATAATTATTCTAGTTTGTGGGATGGGTAGATTAATTCCTCAAAATTACTGTTGTTCTGTCATGGTTTTATAGATTTCAAAAATTCATTCAGAGTTAATTATTAGTTAATTGTAAAAACCACAGACTAAAAAACCACATTACCTTTTCAACAGCTTGAAGCAAGTTATTTTTAAATTATAATACTTTATGGAAACCATGTTTAGTTTCAACTATGTAATCCAGGTCATTTTACAAAATTGTTGGGGAATTTTGTGACAAATTGTACTTGAATATCTTGAACACGACTCTAGTAGCCAAAGAATAAAAATGGAGCAAACTCAGTGGAAATTTGGTATGTCCTAAGCAAATGATGTATTCTGCATTGCTGTCACCAGACTTCATATACGATTCAAATAGTAAAACCAGCCAGAACCTATGCCACAGGCCTATAATTCTGGCATTCTGGGAAACGGTGCTGAGGATCTTAAAGTTACAGCCACCCTAGACAGCTTCACTACTTAACAAGAAGAGCAAAACACACTTCCTGGTGAGTCTCGCTGGAACACCAGGGCACAGACTTTGAGACTATGTTTGGTCCCTGGCTCCTTTCAAGGTCCTTGCGCTCAGTCTGCTTCCTAGCAGCTAGGAAGTGGGCAGCTATCTCTCACAATGACCTCCTGCTGTGCTGTTTGTTTTTTGAAACTAGCTCACCATACACTGAAACTCCTGAAATATTAAAGCTTTTCTCCCTTTAAGATGTATATGCCAGGTTACATGAACAAAAATTTGACGAAAGAAAGAATGTGGCCATGAGAGGTGTGCGGTGGTAGGTTATCTTCCAGAAAGTTGTATAAATTTCGTAACACAAAAACAAAGTGATAAACATAAAAAGCACACAACAACTGTCTAAATAGGCACCCTAATGACATTTTTAAAAATTCATTGAATTTATGGAGAAAGCTTTACATGCTTAATTCCAGTTTACTTTGTAAAAGCCAGTTAATGTGAAGGGTCTGGAAACTTGGAGACCTGGTCACGATAATATACTCCTTTTCACATCTTCAGACTTCACTGGATTGTTCATATATTTGTCTCTATCACTCATCTCAAAATAAGTGATTGAAAATTTGATATGATGTGTCTATATTCACTGATAATTATGCAAAACGTCTCTATACATTTTTTGAACATAACTAACAACAACAAAAAGGTTCAGGAGAAGATGTTGAATTACCAAATGTCAAATTTCCTTGGGTCCCAATGTTTTATATCATAAATTTACACATCACCTTTAAAAACATAAGCAGTGCTCAATTGTTTTCCAGTGAAGATATTGACACCACAAGATTTTTGTGCCATTATTTTCCATGGCACTTAAGTATTCAGCACTTAGATGATTTGTTATAATTCAAAACGGTTACCTGTGATCTCCGAGCGCACCAGGCTGCTTATGTGAGTCTCCAGTTCCAACCTAACCTCCAACAGCTAATTGGTAAACAAAACAATGAGGAGGTTTGAAATATTAAATTAGATCTTGAATTACCTTCAACCTCATTAGCACATTGTATTGTTGAGCAGTGATTTCAGTAAATGAGAATTCTAAGTAGAATAAAACACAAAAGACCAAAATTAAAAAAAAATACTAATCATACAGATTATCCTACACAGGCACTTAAATTACTACTCCTATTTTATAGTTATTATCATACCTCTATAATCCATGTCTCTTTACAAGGCTATTCAAGCTATAACACATGACAGGCAGTGCATTGCTCTGCTATTTATAAGGTGCCTTGGGTCATGTTATATGGCATAAGACTAAAGGCAGAATGACTTAAACCACCCAAGAAGTGCAATAATCCCTAACAAATGCACAGCCTGGAGTATCTTATTGCTGTTATGAAATGTAATTCATACATTAAACTAAGAAGAATTGTCAGACTCGGAGCACTTATTGGGAATAATAAACAAGTCCTTCTAGCTACTGATGCATTTTCTCAGCCTACAGGATTTCTTCAGCCCCACAGTTTATCAACTGTGTCTATGATAAGAAGTACATCAATCACGTTGGATTTAGACTTCTTTGGTTACCACATAAAGACACATTTTACCACATTATTTTAACTTGAAGATTTCTTTTCCTGGTGTTTTTATTCTGATTTGCACTGGGTTTAATTGTAGTCATGACCTGTCTAAGCTAGAAAAAAAATTAGACTCAGTGTGTAGTAAACGTGTATTTGCACAATACACTTTAAGTAGATATCAAAAGGTTTAAGTTTAACCTGATTGGATCAAGGTAGATTGAATGCAATGAAGAAAGAAAACATGAGGCAGGATGTAATGATACATGCCTGTAATCTAGCACTTGGTAGACCGAGGCAGGAAGATTGTCATGAGGTTGAGGTCAGCCTGGGCTGCAACTTAGTGAGTTAAGAACCAGTCTGGACTAAGAGTAAGACTCTGTCAGAAAAAGAGAAGAAGGAAGGAAAGAAAGAAAGAAAGAAAGAAAGAAAGAAAGAAAGAAAGAAAGAGAAGGAAGGAAGGAAGGAAGGAAGGAAGGAAGGAAGGAAGGAAGGAAGGAAGAAGGAAAGGAGGAAGGAAACATGCCCAGTGCTGAAGGAGGATGACCAACTGGGAAACCTAGCTTCATGTAATCTGTTTGTAATAACCTAAAAGAAGGAGAAAACCTCATGCTAATGGCAATATTAAGTTGCAAGGTGTGGCAAGCACTCATGAGGATAAGTATCCAATATAATAAGACTAGAAATGTTAGGAATATCAGTACGATAAAAACCAAACTAAATCCAGTAAACTGATGTATGATAGACACATCAAAGGAAAACAACATACAAATCATGCCTTTGCTAAAATATATTTGAAAAATTATCCAGTTTCAAATAAATGTTCCCTCCAAAGTGAAACCAAATAATTCACAATCTTTTTTTTTTTCTGTTCTGAGCCTCTTAGTATTTTAATCCAAGAGACTATAACTATGCTTTTAGTAATCAGTAGTTTATTTTTACCTTCTACAACAATGGTTTCTTTTAGCCAGCACCATTCATGGCACATTTTATTCTGATGGTTAATTCTCTGTTTTGAAACTATATATATTCGTTATTCATATATATATATATATATATATATATATATATATATATATATATCATTTATGAAAAATAATATCTATATATAGAAGTGGGCCACCAAACTAACACACAATAGAAACACAGTTTCTCAAAGTTCAAAATAAATATATACCAGTGAATATATTTATTCACATGGGTTTAGGCTGAAAGAAAAAAAATTACATGTCTTTGTGTGTATGAGTGTGTGAGCATGTGTGTGTGTGTGTAGTGTGTCTCTAAAGAATTCACTTAGAGGTCAACTGCAAAGCAAGCATCCTCTAAGCATGCTTACTATCATATGCACTACTTTCCCCTGTGTCTCTTGATCATGAGTACATAACAATCCAATAAATAAAAGGACACAATATATTCCACGCAGACTTCCTACAAAGTATAGTCTTTCCATTTTAGTGATATGGAAAATGTTACACTGTGAGCTTAGAGATACAGATGTGTATATTCAGCTAATGGTGCACAAATGGAAACCTCGAGCCCTGATTCACAACCCCTATATGAGGACCTGCATATCTACACTGGAATAAAGTTACTACCACTCCATGTAGAAAACAGTTTGGCTGCTCAGCAACAAAGGTGCATTTATTTTAAGGTCACTTGGTGGTGAAGGATTCTGTTCTAAAACACATTTTTGTTGGTTAAGGGAGCTATGATACCAAAAATTACATCCTAAAACAATTAGCGGTTTATGCAGTGGTTTATGCTGACTCTGGAAGCCATTGATTCAAATTTTCTTTCATATATATATATATATATGGAGGGGTTATTCCTTGGATTAAAAACATAATGTTAAGTATCAAGAACTCTGACTTTCTACCTATCTCACTTTATGAGATTCTAATTTGTAATCCTCCTGCTTGTAACTCACCTTCCCCACTGCATTCAGTCCTAAGGAGCACTGTTCAGAGTAATAGCATCAGTAGAAGATGAGCTAGATTTGGTGGTCTTAATTTTGTGTCTAAATGTCTGTAGCCATCCTTTGACTTTATGATTATGTCACTCAGGTATTGGCCCGAGTTTCTCACCCCTTGAAGTGGTTTCCAGATAATGTCAGCTGCAGAATTTTAAGAGAGTCGTTATTACCTAGAACATAAACCTGGACAGTTGCCTAAATGTGATAAGTCTGGTTCCTGTGTGACCTAAGAGGCGCTGTTAAAACTATGTACATCCATGTCCCCATTTGCCCAATATGATGAATAATTAAGACAGACTGTGAATATTTACACTAAGAAATGTGTACGTTAAAAGGCACTTGCTACTAATCCTCCCCCTTTGCTGCTAACAGATTTATTTTATTTTTCACTTTCTAAATCAGTTTCTGAATTTTCTTTGTGAGTGTCTTTATAAGGTGTAATTAAAAAAAAATATATAATGCTGCTGCCAAGTGTCACCCAATCCAAAGGCAGAGTGGGAAAACAAAACAAAACAAAACAAAACAAAAAACTGTGTGTGTCCTCATTCACACTATTCATTTGGCTCGGAACTAGATAATTTCTGGCTATTCTCCAAAATCCAATGGCTTTCACATTTGGCCACAGTTTATATTCATTTTTGAATTTAAAATATGGTCTTGCTAGTCCCCCATATTTCCCAGGCTGGGCTCAAACTTGCCATCTTCCTGCCTCAGCCTCCCAAGAGTGTGGAGATCACAAGTCTACGACGCTGAGTCTGGCCCACTGGTACTTCTAAAGGAGTCAAAGGCATATCAGACAATAGAATGGGAGTGTGGGGGAAGCATATCACAATACCATCTGCCACACGCAAGCTCCACAACATCAATATGTGACCAACGTTTCATTAAAATGTTAGGGTATGACCTGAAGTTAATTTTTAGGACCTTCATAAACTTCAGAAAATTGTTTATTCATTGACTATTTTGGTATGAAAAATTATTTATCCTATCAGTAAACTGGGATTTCACCCCCTTTATTCTTTGCTTTTAGGAGACAGTGAGGGAAAGAGAAAGCAGAAAGAATATATATCAAAGCAAGGCAAACAATTCTCACATTAAATGATGCTCCTTTGTAAAAATTTATCTGTTCACTCCAAGGGACCCAGTATTTCACTACTCTGTGTGTGAAGCTTATTTGCCTAATCTCTCCAATAATTTAAAAGTAAATTGCACTTTTAAAATAAGTTTATTTTTCTCTTCTCCACATGAAAGTGTAACAAATAAATTTGATTAATTAAGATTACAGGATCAGGCATGTTTTATAACTCCCAATTTTTCCAACTCATCAAATATTTTCTTTTTCTTTAGAAAAGATAATAATTTCTTCCCTAACAAAAATTCTGTTAGTAACAAGTAATCTAATATATTTTCTTTCTGTTTCATATCCTTGATTATAAGCGCTTCCACTAAAACCAAATGTATTTCTCTTTTTTTTCTTCCAGTGAAGAAGATAAATAGAATGCAATATTGAAAAGGTTAAAAAAGTCCAAATTTCAAAAAAGTTTGCTAAAATTATCCAACAATTTCTGATGAGCCACAAATTGGGCATCCAGCGTATTATGCCTATGGAAAACTACTTTCTTAATATGTTAGGCTTTCATAACCAAATATCAATACACACAACTGATTTAATCAGTTAAGTCAAATCAGCTAGATGTTCCACTAATCAATTGTCTTCAGTAAGCAAACAAGCTGAATTAGTATCCGAAATATTAATTGATTGAATTCGCTAGTTCATTAAGTAGACTTGTCAAGTTCATTGGAGGAGACGAGGCCCGGCTTGGGTGTCAGTGGTTATTTTCCGAGGAACATGCTTTTCATCAATCTACAGAATTATATATCTTTAAAGTGTGCTTCAGGCTGGAAAAGGAATTGTTGGACCTTCACAGAAATGTTGTTGCAAAATGAACGAATTTGTCACTAAACAAGAAGTACATAATCAGACTGGCTGAATGTGCCCTAATTAGATCTCAGCCTCAGTTTGACACTGACACGTGTTATGCCACGTTTTCGGGGAACTGAAATCTCATTATATGGGTGGTCGAGACTACTGCTGTTCTGCTATTATCATTTTACCACATGTTTTGAACTGTTCCTCACGTTCTTTTTTCCCCTCTAACTCCAGCCTGAGTAAATGAGATGGAATTGTAAGTAATTCACAGAAATGTTTAACTCTCAGAAACTTTGAAAGCATTGCAGTGATGCGTTGAATGCAGCACCAGTACCTTAAGCAGCCAGCTAAGTCAAATAATAAGAAAAATTAAAATTAGAAAAATTAGAATTCTAAAATGAGAACAAAAGAATCATGTTAATCTACCTCCTTTGTCTATCTCTGTATTTCATAGTATTTGTTTTTCTTCAGCCCACATTCATAGAGCCAATGCTCAATTTTTTTCTAAGGTGTTATGAAGTTCGCTAGAGCCACCAGAGCTGGAAGAGGGACAGTGGGTGCAGGGGAAACTGGGAACATAGATGGGCACGGAAAAGGTATTCACACATTTTGGACAAACTCAAAAGTAAGTCAAGACCAAGGGATAGTTGGAGAATCCAACAGAATCCACACACAGTAAAACGAGATGAAACTGAGAGTAGAGGAACACAGGGAGCAAATCGGAAACCAGTGTGCAGAGGGGAGCAAGGGACAAAATGAACCCTACAGTGAGCTTGAGAACAAGGCTGTGTTGACCCTGGACCCAGTGTCAGCCCAACTTGTGGGCGTCGTCTTCAGAGATCTCTTGTGAGGCTGATGGGGAACACACACCCACTAGCGCGGGGTGATGTACTCTAGGTTTTCCTTCTCATCCCTTCTGTTCTTTGTTGCCAAATATAATTCCATCTGATCGTCTTACTGAATCTTGTATGTCTCTGTGACTAACCAACTGCACATCACCATCTTCATTATAGTAAACCCGAATCTTAAGCACTCCAACCACTTGGGCAATAGATGATGTGATGGTAAACTTCCTTTCTGGTCTCCAAAAACCATTTCAGAAGATTTGGGGCTGAAACTGGTGGCTTTCAGTACATGCAATAATCATCTTTTGCCCGTATATCGTTTGGCATAACCAGGCTCTTTTTTCATTAAAATTATGCTTTATTATTTGAAAGTCATATCTTGAACAGTATTGTGCATGGAAATGTCGGCCATCTTGGGCTGCTGTCAATTGTCAATTGTAAAATTGGGGACCATCCATTCCTGCTTTAGCATATTAACTATCAAAAATAATTATTAAGTCAAATTTGCCTTGTAAATTAACCTGAGGTTTTACTTCTTGGTCAATTTAAAGATTAAATGGTGGTTGGCACACATTACCAAAAGAGTAGAAATTGTGTGTGGATTTTTATAGGTTTTTCAATGAAATTAATTAATGGATATGGGTTATTGAGGGATGTGTTTATATGGAATTAAAAATGAAAGTTACTGAAGAAACACCAATTGATGAACACAAGGAGAAAAATCTAAGAATTTAAAAAGCTGTTGAAATGTAGATATAACACTTAAAGTTAAATATCATCCCACATGAGAGTATTGAATATTGTAGTATATATTAAAATTTCCTGTATTACATTTAAAAGATAACGATTTATATCTACTTACATTTTCTGTTGTGTATTATATTGGCTTTTTTGCAAATTGGAAAAGGGTTGATGATAGACTGTACAAAAGGGAATAGTCTGAAGGCTAGGTTTGCAGTAGCATCTTCAAAATGGAACTGACTTGCTCTTGCACCACCTGAGAAAATGGCTTTCTGCTGTTAATTAAGAACTTTCTGAATTTCTTATATCAATTACTGGCCCCCAAGGCATGACAATAAATAGGAACTTAAGATCCAGACCATGAGCCTCTGAAATAAGCAAGTGAGCAAATAAATAAATAAATAAATCCAACAGACTTTGTGCAATATTTAGTATCTTGATGAACGTTTCTCTATTTATTTGAGTATTGAGCTAATAGTGGTGCATACTGTAGAAAAAAAATGACTTGGGAGGCACTGCCCATAGGCTGAATAACCCCACGAACATTCTGCTGACTTGGGAGTCAAGCATCTTCTTCAAAGGATGTTGACATCTGAGAAATTACATAGCTTCCAAGGCCAGTGTTCATCTCCCATTGCAAACTGATTTTTCAGAAGAGTGATACCAATTACAAGGCATTCAGAGCACATGCAAGCAAGACAGATTCTTGTTTGGGCTGTGCTCACTGAAGTTCCTAGCTTTCTCAAGGGCCTTGTGAACCCCAAAGAATTATGGACTGCATCTTAAACATATTTAAAATTTAGCAGACATGAACGTGTCACAAAGCTCTCTTGGCTTTTTTCTGACACATTTTTTTTTTTCTCTGAGATAAGTTACCTTCTTGTTTTCTTTACTCTTTCAATAATGTTCCGGTCATTACTCATGGGCAGCTGGCAATCTCCCAAGGATCCCATGTAACTCACCAAGTGTCCGGGGTTGGCTGATTCGTCAGCCTGTGCAACGCATCGGTTTTGTGGCTGTGGACTGGTGATCTGGTCTCCCGCAGTGCCCCTGTTTCCTCGTGAATGAAGCGTAGCTGTTCTTCAGTGACGTCCAGGCCCTCATTCACAGAATTTTGCATGTTCTGTAGGGAAACTGCAAGTCAGATAAATAGCAGGACTGGTTTTTGTAGGCTGGTAGAGGCAATTTACTAAGTTGTGGCATCTTCTAACTGTAAGTTTCTACAGTTGAACCTAAAGGCAGTTATCTTAAAATACTGAGAAAATACTTTTAAAGTCCTTCCAATCTGGTGCCACTGTATTAAGTAGATAGGATTTGTGTAGTGTAATCTGTGTCCTTTGGGTCTCAGATGAAATTAACTGAAATAAAACTAAAACAACCCCCCATAGAAAAACAACAAAACAAAACACAGGGATCAATAGAATATTCCTCAAGAAAAGAGTTTCTTCTTTGCGGCAGTTAATGAAGCCTTTAGATGCTTCATGATGTGGGGAGGGGGAAAGACTTTGTAAGGAAAGAGAGGCAGGTCTAATCCAAGAAAGGAGGAATAGCATTATGTGGGAATGTATAAACAGAAAAAAAAAATAGACGGAGGAATGAAAATGGCATGAATGAAGCATTACTGAATTGCCAGAAATATAAAAATAGAAATAAGAGGAAATATTGCCAAGACATTTTATCTCCAAGAATAGTAGTCTGGGGGCATTGAGAAAGAGAGAGAGAAAAAGATAACATTAGACTCTGGAGAAAAGGCTTCAGGAAATTAGCTACCTGAGTTGATTTCGATGGGGCACGGCTTGGATGGAGGCTTGCAGCTGAGAGGACTTGTGGCAATTTGGCTTCAAATGCAGCACAACAAATTAAGGTGCCATTGATACAGATTTTTTTCTCCATCTTAAAAGGAAACCAACTGTATTTTCATCTAAACTTCATCAGTTTCTTTGATTTCTAATTTACCATTGAGCAAGTACTTCCTCCATTATCTTTTCTCTCCATAGGGAATTGTATATTATGGACTGGAACATTACAGTACATGCTCCTGGAATTCAATGACCAATGAATTACAACTCCTGTTGCGACTCGACTTTTCCCTCATGCTCACACTCTCATTTTGTTTACTATTATAGGTGTATGTAGTAACCACGTATACATGGTTTGCACTTTCTTACATGTGAATGAACTGTAAATCATTAAGATACTTAATGAATTATAGGAAAAAAAAACAAGGCATAAGTTTTTAATCAGATACTAGTAAGCCAATTCTATAATCTAGACATGTTTAACACTCTAAGTTCTCATGGTGGAGGAATATTGCAAAGAAATAGGGAATTTCATATATACAAATTGAAAAAAGTTTACATTTTTTTATGAATGATAGTGACACACTTTCACAACAATGAAGCTTGAAACTTGGCTTATGGAAGTGAAGCAATTTGTCAAAGGGAAAATTAACTAGTAATGAGGAGAACATTAAACTTAAAGTTCTACCTGGCTACAGAAGTATACAATATTAATAATATTAATGGCATTATGGATAATATTAATAACAGTATTGATAGTAATAACAGTGAGTGAGTAATTACTAAATATTGTGAAATGGTATGCCTCATACTGGGATAGATTGCTGCTGTTTTCTTCATTATAGATTAGATGAATTAAATGCAATTAAGATTGAATACTTTGCTCAATGAGCACCACTAAGCCATAGCCATGGTTTGGTCCAATGTATATTAAACTCTATAATCTGTATTCTTCACCTCTCCAAAATCTACAAAGTGCATTTTAAAACATAATATTGAACAGAATTAAAAATAGGTTCCAATTTGTGTGTGTGTGTGTGTGTGTGTGTGTGTGTGTGTGTGTGTGTGTGTGTGGTGAGTGGGAGGGAAAGTCACAAACACATAAGTGTGAAGCTTTCAGATAGATGTTAGTTATTATATAACTCAGGGAATTAGTGAGGAAATTCGGGATTTTTCAAGGTACTCTTTGCTTGGAAGGAAATGTAGGGGCAGAAGAGGAAAGAAGGCAGGATTCAAACACACCATTGTGAATGGACAATAAGATAAAATTTAAAATATTCAGAGTAGGTTGTTTGGAGTAGTCTTGAAGACAGATTGAGATACTACAAAGAAAATTTAGGAATGCTTATGGTATAATGGATATCTTTTTTGTGCACAACCCATAATAACAGCTACTGGTTCCATCAGATTCACTTATATTCTGAGCATAGCGGGCATTCTTATTCCTCTGCCCTTTTCTTTTTTCTTTTTTAAAATCTCTACTATTACAACTTGAGCAGACTTGCTGCAACATGGTCCCATTCTTTGTCCATTGATCAGTGAGTCTTTAAAATATGAACATTAATCAAAATAAAGGCTATGTATTGGTTAGAATTTTTAGAGAGGCACAATTAACAGAAATTATAAAGATAATTTATTTGTAGGATTTACAAGTCTGAGGAGAGTAGTAGTTCAAAATGGTGGCTTGCATGGGCAAGACCAGGAGAGTCCATTGGCTGCTTAGATGTGAAACAGAAGAGCACCCTGCAGGACAGCCAGTACAAGTCTACTGTGGATCAACATTGTTCAAAAAGCAAGGCAAGGATTGAGGACTGGAATGAATCTGTCATGGCGATCAGCAATATTTAGACAGGAGAAAGTCAATGACTGCAGAAAATCGCAAAGGTCAGGGCTTTTCCAGAAAAAAACTCTAATATACTTTCTTCTTCCATCCTTTTATGTAGTCCAAGCTAACAGTTAGCCCTTGACATCTGGGGCGATGTTCTTTTCTCTCTTGCTAGTCCGCAAGTCACGCACACGCACTGGTAAATACTACCTTTGGTGTTTCCTAACCCTTCTAGTCGACGTAATCTCTTCAACTGCAATACTCTAGGAGACTCATATTCAATTCTTCAGAATGACATACACTGAATTCTTTGTAATGCACTTTCTCCAGAAACTTAGAACTAATTTTTTTTTTTTTTTGTAATTCATGGGAATTACTTTTTCCTCCCCAGTTTATTGATATGTATACATGCAAAATTTAAGGTTTACAGTGGAGTTGAGCCTTTTATGCACATATGTATCTTGTTAATGTGACAAGGGCTTTCCCACTCTCCTTTTATCCCTACCCCTACCCTACCCTCCCGCCCTCCTCACCTACCCGATCCCCCTGTCTCACTAGAGGTCAAAACAACTAAAATTTTAAAAGAAAATTTCACACCTCCCCTAGACTTAGGTTAGTCCTAATGAGAAAGGACATTAGTCAAAAATATCTGTTACATTGCTTTCTCATGTCTTCTAATCTGCACTAGTGTTATCCATCCAGAAGTAGGGGTAAAAGTCTCATATATATATATATATATATATATATATATATATATATATATATATATATATGAGTTTTTGAGACAAAATCTTGCTCTGAAGTCCAGGTTAGTCCTGAACTCAATATTTAGCCCAGGTTATTCTTGGACTCATGAAAACTCTTCTGCCTCAACCTATCATATGTTTAGATTACAGGCGTGCACCATCATGCCCAGCTTTATGTGGTACTGGGAAATTGAAATCAGAGCCTTGCACTTGCTAGGCAAGTGGTATAACTGCTTCCTTATTCTTCGAGCCTAGTAATTTTTTGAGTAGCCATAGTCCTAACACTAACCTGTCCTTACACTCATCTATTCTTCTTTGTTTTCAAACTATACATTTGTCTTGTTACACTTTTCTAAAGCTCAACTTCTCTAATCTTGGAGATCTACATGATTTCATTAACAAGTTTCCAGGTACTATGTTAGACTAAGTACTATGGGCCCAAATCAAAATGTATTCTTCTCCCACTTTTCTCTGTTATGAATGGAGAACCGGCTTTGCAGCAGAGTCTGAGCGTGATAATTTACTGAAAAAAAAAAGTGAGAGAGAGATTACTACACTTGACTCTCACTCCCAGTAGTGAGCACTGTTAGGATTTCAATCTGAAACACCTCCACCAGCCTTGACATTGGCTTTTCGTCTGAATCTTGAACAGGTGTTTCAGTGCTCCAACACCCATGATACTTCTTGGACTCTGCATACTTTGCTCCAAGAATTGTGACTGTTGGAAACAAAATGAAACTAAAAAGCACGAAGTAAGAAATACTATAATTTGTATTCAGTTGAACAGTGTTATAGAAATCTCACATACTCAGCTGATACCTGCTTCTTTGGAGCTTATAGTCTAGATGAGAAGCAAGGAAAGCTAAAATGATAGAACTCTTTATACATATATGCCAGAATGTCTATGTCAGAAATCTATATAGCATGAAATCAATAGGCTCTATGAATAGAGGATATAAGTGAAATCTATTATATGGATCAATTCATAAAATGGTGTGGACTGAGAAGTTTCCTGATCTGCTGCATGCAAGTTGAAGAAACGAGAAAGTTTAGTACCACAATTCAGTTCAGTTATGATAGCATGAGAAAAGGAGGCATGGGCGAATTGTCTGGGAGCCAGCCAGCCATCGTGTGTGCCCTAGGTTAAGTCCTAATGCATAGACAATCGGGTGCCATGTATGTCCCAGCAGAGGGAGAGAGAGGGGGAGAGAGAGAGAGAGAGAGAGAGAGAGAGAGAGAGGAAGACAGAACAAAATTCATGTTCCTTACATTTTGTTCCGCTTGGGGTTCTCAACAGTAGGATAATGGTCATTCTCATCAGTGAGGGTGAACTTGTTTGCTTATCCTACCTATTCAAAGCCTAATCTCTATGTCTCAGACACATGTAGAAAAAAAAATTACCAACTATCTAGGTATCCATTAATTCAATCAAGATGGCACATGACAATCATTAATGAGGATATTTAGCCAATCATACTATAAGTCTGTAAAAGAGGAAGTACTTGAGGGGTTTATAAAAGCAAATTAATGGTGAAGGGTCAATTCTCAAAAGTCACAGTCTTTTGGGTGTTATTACTTTAAAGCATAGGGTACTTTGTGGAAAAAATGCTAGAAATTTAACTAGTTTATGCGGTTGCACAGCCAGTAGTAGGTAGACCAGGGAATAAATTCCCTTTTGTATTTTCATGCTTTTCTAAAAAGAAAGAAAGAAAGAAGGAAGGCAACCTTAATGTTAGAAATTAAAGGATATAATTGGACTTGTTTGAAAGTATCAACTGCGGGAATATGATTTAAACCAATATGGCTTTGTCAAACTTAATTCTTCGCATATGCCAATCAGTTCTCATTCAAATGGAAGAGACCAGTGTGTAATTTGTTAAACACTATGTCATTTTTACTAATTCTATTAGGACTCTAATGATAAGAACTACCGGGTTAGTAAGGGAAAAATCTGGAACCTTGTGAGCACTATTTCTGGGGAAAGGTAGCCCTGCATGATCAGGGAAGAAAGCCAGCCCCATCCACTGTAGAACCGATTAGTTCCTGCCCTCACTACGTCCTCATCTACAAATGACTTCTTTCCTGTTCTCCAGCCATTATCTGTTTTTTAGCTTGCAGTTTCTCTAATGAGGTATTTGGTACTTAATCTTTCAGAATAATGAATGAGTATCTGCAAAAGTGACTCCTGTTCTGGGAGCAATGTGGCGGCTCATGAGGATGCCAGGCTTCTGTTTGTCAAGATTCGACTTTCCCTCCCCACATTCCCTGTCCCCATCTGACACTGAAATTACATTACTTCACGAAGATAGGATATTTTGGGAATGTCAAGTCTGTGAAGACAAATAGTTCACCTAATCAGACACAAAGGATTCAAAAAGTCATGAAATTCATGATATAGACCATATTAAATATTAGACTTAGCAGTAATAAGATAAATTTTCATTCTAAAATGTGTATGTCTGTGTACATGCTACTCCAAAGCTACATATTGTAGCTACAAGGTTCAATGATTACTTACACATAAATATGTAGAGAATAAATGCAGTCATAAATTTATTTCTTCTGTTACATCACCCACATTTTTACTTCACAGTATGCATGTGTGACTACAGGTGACAAAATTCAGATATCACAAGTGACAGAGTATTGTCATCAATGTTGAGACTTTCATTGGCCAGCACTCTTCCAGCAGAATAAATACATTAATATTCTCATTGACTATCCCAGTAATTATGTTAAGCACATAGCTGCAGAAAGAATAAACAATTGTTATATGTTTCATGTAAAAAAGGACAGAAATATACCATCATCCACCAACCATAAGTTGTCATTTAAAAGTCATGTCCTTACTTTCATGTGTCTAAAAATAATTACTGCAATTCTTCAGATTAAATAGAACCACTATACACAATAGAGAACACAAATTATCCTTTTTTCAATTGTGTTCACAAGCCAAACAATTCTAAATCCTCTCAAGTAGCATATTTTTATCTTATGGCATTAATCTCCATAACTTGATGCATTCAATGATAAAATTAGGACAGAGCTTTGGGATCTATACCTAAGATGACATCCGAAATTTTCTTTCACATATTGCAATTTGAGAATATTTGCCATGAAGTTAGAGAAAAATAATCTTTAGATCTTCATTTGTCAAGGAGGACTCAGTCAGATTTTCTGGATTTAAATCTTGGCTGGAGCCACCGACCACGGGTAACCTTCAGCAACTCGCTTTCCCAGTGGAGGTCTCCTTCCTTGCCATTGGTGAGCTACGGTTGTGTCATATGCCCTTGAGTGAACTCCAAGAAAAATAAATGGTCACAAAGACTAATTACAGTTCATCACAGGGTGGGAGAAAAAGCCCAGGAGTGTAGGACCATGCAATTTTAATAAGGTAAGATGTCTTTAACAAGAAGAAAAATAGGATTATTTTTATGAGACAACCAAGAGTTTCTGGAAACGTTTCATCTTGCTTGGTATTCAAGCAGAGAATGTAACAGATCTTTCATATCATAATGACATTAAAGTATATCAAGCTTTGGTGCTGTTTAAAACACTTAAGCCAGCGTACCTCCGTGGTTAGAGATATATAATTAGAGGCATCCGCTCGATCCTGGTATCTTTCTGACACAGCGATATGTGTAACTTCTATTGCTTCCTCCCCCCCTCCTTTTGGTCTCAGGATGACTTCCTTTAGATGTATCCTTATGCTTTCTTTTTATATTTTATGCTAGAACATCCTTTATTCTGTCTTCCAGCTCTACTGCCTCTGCACATCCTTGCTTCAAGGCTCAAAAATATGCATTGGAATTTTATTTTCCTCCTTTGCCTTAGAATGCAGTAAACGTTATGGGATTCTAAAGTTAGAAATTGATCTTGGTCACATAAACAGATAATCGTACACCGAGTACTTTTTAGGGAATATATGCATTTTTTGAACACCAAGATAAAATAGAAAACAGACCTAAAGCTTCCCTCATTATTTAAGCTTACAGAGGATATTGTTAATAGGAGAAGCTCTGACATTTCTTCATCTTCAGTGAGGAAACTACACCGCAGGCTGGTGAAGAAGCAGTGAGTGCACTGAACATGAAAACGCATCTTCACAAGCAGAAATGAAGCCAACACCCCAGGAATGAGAAGCCCCCAGTCCATTAGAGTTTTTGAAACCGTCTGGCTGCATTTTGGAAGCTCGTCTTTATGAGTTTGCTCTCAGCTTCCCAGCTGTGCCAGGCGATGGCCTAAAAGGAAGATGATAGCTTCAGGTGGGGAATGAGGAGCAGATGGCCCTGGTCACTTAAGGCATGGGGTCCTGTTATCATCACTGTGTATTTGATTCTTTAATTATTAAGGAATGAGAGTAGAGAAATTAAGGAAATGTAATGAGCATTTTCAAATAGGCTGTGTATTTGTAAGGTGCCCATGAGGAAGCACCTGTTCTGGTTCCATTCTTTCCTCCAAGGTTTTAGTTTGTTTGTTCTTGCTTGTTTCAAACTATTTCTAGGAGGCAATTTTATCTCTGATCTCTTAATTCTGGTTATAATGGTTATATTGTTCTCATCAAGGCAAACTGCCTTGCAGACACCCCACTTGGCAGCACAGCATGGTGAGTGGTCTATGGTAACAATGGCAATTGTGTCGATATTGTGTCATATAGTTTTGACTTTGATTTATCTAATTATAAAATAGAGATGATATCATGACTAATTGGATACTGAAGCTCACTATTACGGATAGGGCAGAATAGCTACGGTGATTAGAACACTGGATAAGAGAGATATCATAGTTTGGATTCTTGTTTGGGTCATTTGATTTTTTAAAAAAAAGGTGCAAACAGCTCTGTAACAAGCGTAAGAGTCTGTAAGTATATCAGTCTCCAAAGTGCCACCAACGCTGCTGCTACACAGACGCAGTAGGTGGTGGGACTACTTTTCTTTCCAAGGGAAAACAAATGATTTAAAATGCAGATACCACACTACTGAAGGACAGAAACGTAACATGAGCAAAAATCATGTGCTTACAGTATATGACAAAAAGCAAATTTTGTATATCTTGAGGTATGTGTTTGATTGTAGTGTTAAAAGTGCATCAGCTGGATGAAGTGTCAACTTAAATGACATGGAATGTAAATAAATGGCGAGAGCTCCTTAAATTTTTGAAAATATTTGATTTTTGCTCTGGAAAGTATTATATTTTTCGGGTTACTTTGATGAAACATTTTTATACAAATTTTCGCTTTACTATGAATCATTATACTAAGATCATTAAGCTATTTTAATTAATATATTGTAACACTTTTGAAAATGACAATAATAAAAATTGTCTATCCTTTGTTAAAATATATTACCGGATTTTCAATACCCTGAGGTCCCTATAAAGACACAAACTAAGGGTTACATTCAGCCTACACCCCCTTTTTGTTAATAAAGCTTTATCAGAATACAGCTATGTCTATTAATGCATGTTTTCTATGGTTGTCTTCATTTTACAAGAGCACAATGAGTAGAAAACTGACACAGAGTATGTACCTTAAAAAGTTTAAATATTTGCTGTCTAGAATGGTTACTCACCGGTATGCTGTTGTTTTATGGTCCTTCTGAAGCTCTTATTGAAACTTAACTGCTGCTATGATGGTGCTGAAAAGTGGAATTTTCATAGTCATTAGGTTATGAGGACTCACAAATGGATAAATGGCATTTGTAGGAACAAACAAATCAGGAGTGGCTTTGTCTGAAAAGTAGCTTTTATTTGCTGATATTCTCTTCTTCCCTCCCTCCCTCCCTCCCTGCCTGCCTGCTTGCCTCCTCCTCCTCCTCCGCCCCTTCCTCTCCCTCCTCCCCTTCCTCCTCCTCCTCTTCCCCCTCCCCCTTTCCCTTCCCCCTCTCTGTTTCTCTCCCCTCTCTGTCATGTGCTGCCTCCCTCACGTCATGGTGGAGCAACAGGTAGATTCCCTTCAGTCTTCGACTTCCAAACCCCAGAACATGAACCAAGTAATTTCTACTATTCATAATTCACCCAGTCTACTCTAATCCATTATAGCAGCATAAAATGGACTGAGACCCAGTTCGCGGTATTGTCAAGGAAGACAATTTGGGCAACTGTTACGAATTAATCCGTTTCTGCAATGGTAAATGCATCAGTGGACTATTTTGTAGACTTGATTCCCTTCCCCTTTCTTCAACAGAAGCCACACCCTCTCCCACTATAGCAACTGAAAGAAAATCTGCCCAGGGTGAAGAACAGAAGTTAGTCTTGAATATCATTTGTTCAAAGAAAAAAAAAATGTTAGGACACACTCCACGGGTGAAGCAACTTAACCTGATGAAACTGAGCTTACCGAAATGATGCAGCATGTGATTGTCAATTTCTAAATTTGCTTACATTTTTATGAATTTTGCATGCGTTCTATAAGTGTATTTTTCTCCCATTGTTAAGCAGGGCTGCTCAGCTGGTAATTTCATATGCCGTATATAGATCAGTTTCAGTATCTTCAGGTCAGCCAATCTCTCACAATGAGCTCCCAGCTAACCACTTCTTGCTTGGCACCTAGAAAAGTCTTAGACTCTCTAGGGGGTAAATGAATATGTAATTGTATAATTAGGCTCTCACTGTTCCTGTTTCTGCTGTAGTATTGTCCGGCTATGCCACAGGACAAGGTCACTGAGCAGTAATAGACTAAAAATGCAAATAGGCTGATTGGAAAAGCCGAAGGGAGTGACCTGTCCTGGTCTCTCCGACCTGGGCATGGAGCCTCGCGAGATCTCCTGAATGAAACATCTCCCCGCAGCTTCCACCAACATGGTCCTAATGTGGTCTTCCTTGTTCTTCTTCGTTTCTTAGCAGTGTAAGAAGCTGCCTCGTTATTTTCATTTGAAAGACAGATGAAGCTTACCAGTGTAGAAGCAAAAGCACTTACAGAACCAGAGAATCAGATTCGAGAATCGGCATCTCACTAGGCATGGATTGCTCCTCGGTACCCAGACGTCAGCACAGAAGTGGGGAGCATCTGGACCTGCATGATAGGTGACTAAACTTGGGACACCCCACTCACTATCCTCTGTCTTTTTCTAAATTAGCTCTTTTTCCTGGACCATAATTTTCCCACATGTAAAAACTGAAATATGTAGAGTAATTAACTTGAAGAATGTTTGAGAGATCAAGTTAGATAGTGTATGTGAACTGCTCATTATAAATTATGAAGTTATAATTAAAGCATTGTTTCTCTAAGTGTCCCGTCTCAAATCCCAGCTGTCTCATGGACGCAGGCGTGGTTCTCGCTTTGCTGGTGTAATTTTATTACTCACTATCCTAATGACATAAAAGGACAAGCCAGTGAGCGTTCATCCTGAAAAGGTGGGGAAGGCATAGAGAAACAAAATGGAGCCAGGTAAGGACTTCCGGTGAGAGAAAAAAAGTCATGTCTACACATTGAAATGAAGCACAGAATCAGAAACAGGTAACAGGAAGATAATGTATTCCTGAAACAAGTGAGCCCGAGGCTACTTAAGGCAAGTTTTGTCTACCTTAAAAATTTGCCAAAGAGAATGTCCAAGCCCAACGGTTTTGTTTTGTTTTGTTTTGTTTTGTTTTTATTGTTTTGTTTTGTATTGTTTTTTGGGCAAGAAGGGGCTATTGAACCTAATTTGTTATAAGCTCATAATCAAATGGGAAGATTCAGCTAAAAATTAATTTCCTAGGCAATGAGTGAGCCACAGGAACATGAGTCTGCCCTTGCATAAATCAAAAGAAGAAGAAGAAAAAAAGAATTAGAAGGGCAGACTTGTCAAATGGGTATAAATCAAATATGCCCCCAAATAAGCTGCATTTCTAATAAAGGCATGCAAATGCCCAGGAAAGAGCCATGCAAATCACTCTGCATGTAAATCACAGTAAGTGGGTGCTAATAAATTTCAGCTTGACTGAAATGGCAAAATTTCAGAGGAATTAGTGGAAGGTGGGAATATTTAGAAAGCAGATGGAATGTCGTTAATCATTTGATCAAGTACAACTGGACCCTATAAATTATTCCCACATATTTTCAGTAGTTTCAAGAATTATCAGGGAATCATTCTCATGCTAAGTCTATTTTTTAGGTTTGAATTAAACTTTTTAAAATATGAATTCTTGCTGCACGAGAAAACTTTCTGCTTCATAAAATATCCAGTTGGAGATTGGATCTGTGGTACAGCAGATCTCAAAGACAAGATTCGGCTTCCTGTTTTTCCCCCTTGACTTTGTTGACTAAAAAGCCATAGTTCTCAGCACGAGAGAACCGTCCCATCGACCACACTTCCCTCAAAACTGATGCCTCCTCTTTTTGCCACTGCTACAAATGCAATTATTATCTAATTGATCAATTCATATAATTTTGTAATACTTTTAGGGTTGCTGTTTGGTTTAGATTGAATGCTAACCACTTGAGTATCATTTCTGCATCTATATCTATCTTAATAGCTATAGTATCTTTATTATCTTACGATTCTGAGAATGTGCATTATGGATGCACACTGGCGCATGATGAGCCATGGGAAAGAGAAGCATTCCAAAAGATTTTGGGGGTAAATGTTTCGTATCAGCTTTCAAACATACTATGGAATTTGCCTTCTAAACATAGTGTTCATAGCTGGAACATCCTTCACTGATCTCATGCCTATCTAAAGGAGAATGTGGCTTTGCAATCATCTTCAGTCTTTAGAGTTATTCATTGATCTCTGTGAATGAATATCACTACATAATTAGCCATTAAAATATGCTACAAGCTTATTGAAACTGATGTGAAACTTTTTTTGAAGCTCATATACATCAGTAGCCTATTTCTTACAGAAGAATACAGTGTGCATTACAGCCTAAAAGGGCACGTTTTGTTAGCATGTTCTGGCAATTTATGCACATTCCTAGCTGTCCAAATATACGGAGTTCACTTTATCCTGTAGGACTTTGCAAGAGGCACTGAACATCATTAATGATGTGTTCCATACCTATTGTATAAAAATCTCAACTTGGGAATCATCTAATGAATACCAAGGCTCCATTTTGTTAGGAAATGGGACATTCTTGGGAGCTTCCTTTAATTCTTACCTGGACCTATAAAATCGCATCAGAAACCCCTTAAGCCTTTGAGACAAATGGTTCTAGAAATATTTGTTCCAGTCTCTGTGAGCAGAATAGCACGACTTTCACAAGGCATAGGCTTAATGAATATTTTGCCTACTGTGAGGGTTCAGATAAGTACAAGTTAATACATACAACAGATTCAATCGTACCTTTCAAGATCTTATGCCTTTATATCCAAAATGTAGAGAAAAATCAAGGCTCGGTAACTTCTGTGTTTGCTATGGATCTAGAGAAATGGTTCTGATGAGAAAAAAAGGAGCAGAAAACCTTTACACGAAGGCTAAAATATGTGAGCAAACGCTAAAGGAAAGAGAAGAGAACGTGTGGGAGAGCACGCCAAAGAAATGAACAGTGCGGACAGCTGACCAGTGGCACAAGGAGTGAAGGCGCCAAGGAAGACCTCAGCAGAGCAGCTGACAAGGGACCCTCATGTACTAGTAATGGGAAGCTGAAGTCATTTGGGGTAGAATCAGACTGAAGCTCATTGTTTCTATTAACAGATTTTACTAGGAAACACGGAAATCTAGAAATTTGATGAAACTAAAAATCCCTACCATATCTCAACGCGGAATCCCATCTATTGCTGACAATCGATGACTTGGCATTGGGTCACAGTGCCTTGATGTGGCCTGAAGTTTTTTTTTTTTCCCAGTTTCTCTGAAAAGCATAACTCAATAGCCTTTAGCTACTGAACTATGGCTACATTTTTATTTATTTTTTCTTCTAGGGCATCATTTGAGTTCTCCTTTATTATTTTTATATAGATTAACTCATCAATTTGTTGGTTAACATCATGCAGGTAAAATATAAAAGAGAAATTTCAAAAAGCAGAAGAGATCATGTAATTGGAAAAACTGCCTATCACACAATGCAGCAGCCAATAACAAAATAGGGTATTTAGACAATACATAAAAATTCTGGCATAACTGAGTGTTTGACTCAGTAAGTTTTTAATGACTAGGAAGGAGCCTTCATCAATAGGGTAGGTAGTATTATTTAGTAGTATTTTAAATGAGGCTGAAAATAGAGTAAGGATGTGAGAGATTTTTCTTTCCTAGATTTCTTGTTGGAACGAGCTCAGGTTGATAATATTTTAAATGAAAACCTGCTTCCTTGGAGTCATTCATACTCATCTTTATCTCAAATTAAAAAAAAAATACATGAATGTCTTTTGCTTCCTCTCTAAATAACTACTACAACACTTTTACCTATTTGAATATATATATATATATATATATATATATATATATATATATATATATATATATATTAGCTTTGTGTGATAGCTCTTCTGTCTTTGGCTTAAATTTTCCATTTTATTCCATTTTATAGCAACTTTTCTTCTGTCATCATTCTTAACTTCAAGCTACTTGAGGGCAAAGTCAAAGCTTAATACTCTGTAACCCCTGAAGCATCAAAGCCCTGGGCATAGAACTGTCACATGAATGGCTGATAATTCAATTTGCTGTTCTCTTCCAAGCATGAAGGAGAATATGAGCCTATTTTTTGGTACAAAAGTCCAGGGCTATGGCATTTAATCTCTGTAGTGGCTGATATAACTCTGTTCTTGTTGGTTGACCTTCTAGTCTTAGGAAAAGGTGTATTTTTTCAGCTTCAGCAGTTCAGATGGCCATGAGTGGAGGAGCTGGACCATCAACAGTGCATCGGACAGAAACAACACTGAATCATTTCACTTCATCTGAGCTGGAGCCAGAGCCAGGAAATCTGCTGCCCCGTGGGAGAGCTAGCCATCCATAGCCAATATCCGTGAAGAGACTAATGCTCTTCGAAAATAAGTACAATTCTGAAGGGATATGGTCCATGTGTTGGCAAATGAAACTTTGCTTCTAAGAAGAATGACACTTAAACAAAGACAACTTCTACATTAAATCAACTCATACAAGCAAATATTTATTGAATAGGTTTTATAGAGAGAGTGTTACAGAGCCAGGAGAAAAAATATTAATACCCAGACTTTACTTAGAAATCACTGAAGAGGATCTGACACACACCATAATTAATTGGGCATCTTCACTGAGCGAAAGGCCAATGTTATGATACAGATGTTATAATAATAAGAGTTTGGGTTTCAGAGAATTTCAAATACTATCTTTCCCAATCATTGTTAAAATGCAGATATCTGAGCCTCATGCCCCTTGCAAAGAAGCACAATGCGTCTGCATCAAGTTCCCCAGATATCTTATTATTATACACACAAAAAGTTCGATATTATTTATAACACAGAGTTGTGAAGGAGGATATCAGGTGATACGTAGGAGGGGTTTTGAGGGCAGAATTCTGGCACCTTTTGTTTTCTTTTCCATCCTATTTCCTAGGTCATCAATCAATCAAAAGCAACAAGTGGGGACTGACTGAGAAGAGAATATTCTAGCAATTTCCTTAGGATATTCTTTGTTTTAATACATACATTCTGGGTTTGGCATACCAATTATGAGTTCTAATTACTCTTCACTAAATTTAATTGCATCATTCTACAGAAATGTGTTTTACCGGAGAGAGTACAGCTTAATAATAAACATTTTAGCTACAATAGTCACAGTGGTTTTATCTCTAAGCACAGCTGCGTTAAAGTTGGAGAGAGGAAAATCCAGCCCTTGTGAGCCAACGACCACACCTTTGCCTATGTTGTTTTTTTAACTTCTGATTTCATACCTCTCAACTGAAAGATGCATAAAAGGATTGCTTCCTAGTGATATAAACACTAACAATATGCACCAGATATAAGAGTATGCATGTGCACGCGTGTGCCAACACACACACACACACACACACACACACACACAGGCAGAGCAGCCACCACAAAGAAACCTTCATGCCAACTCTGGTGCAGACACGAACATGGAATTTCCTGCGCATGTCGCATGCCTGAGCTGGCACCCATGCACAGCCTTTGGTTTCCTTTTAATGGTCACACACTTTAGTCTAATTTCTTAGGTGAGTGAGATGCTAATCAAGCAGTGGAAGACATACAGCCTAGTGAAAATAATCAAACGTGAATTTGTCCAGAGGGACTCTCAACTTTGAAGAGGGAGAGAAGACATTGTCACGTTGATTCCGCTGGAGACAGCCTTCCTCTTACTAAGCGGCCTCCCGGGATTCACCACCTGATCTGCTCCTCCTCGGGTTGGCATCTCAGTGACAAGGCAATTGTAATTAGAATGAATAAAATGAGAGATGTGCCAGCTCTCTGCTTATAATTCAGGCTGTGGCATTAAGGAAACATTGCAGACTTATTATTATTTTTTTTTAATTTTTGGAAAGTTAAAGCTAGTAGAATGCTGTGTATGAGTATCGCTTCCACAAAACTCAGAAGTATCTTGCTAAAGACAGAAAATCTGATGTGCTTCTTGTGCTCCAGATGTTTTCAGATTAACTTTTGGGATTTGTAGTCTGCGTTTGGAAGTTGTCTTATTTTTCCATGCTTGTTTTTTCAGTGTACAGGTAACAAGTATTACGGGTAAAAAAGGAAGGTCAAAAAAATCTGTGCTGTTTAATGATGGACTGTGTGAGGCCAAGGCAGGAGTATCTCAAATTGAAACCCGGCTTGGGCAATTTAGCAAGTTATTGAGGCACTGTGTCTAAATTAAATACTACTACTACTACTACTACTACTACTAATAATAATAATAAAATAGGCATGGGGCTGTAGTTCAGCTGCAAGGCCCTGGATTCAAACCCTAGTATTCCTCCACTCCCCTCAAACACTCTACAGCCACTAAAATAAGATGAGAGGTATGTAAGGATCTGATTTTTGAACTGAGCCTCAACTACAATAGAGCTTTGTCACCATCCAAAGATCTTCTGACATGATGCATTTGACTTTGACTAAAAATTGAGAAATTACTTAGAATTTGCAGAGGATTTCAGAAAGGATTTTATCAATTAGAACTCAGGAAGAATTTCCTGTTTTAGGTTGACTACTTTCAGTATGACAAAATGTTTAGTTTTGGTCTCACATCTAATCTGATTTCTTCATAAAAATTCTTAACCTTATTTTTTCCTCAGTTATATTGGGGGACAACGATGTGTGACTTTTCCCTCTAGGCAAAGTAAGGTTCTCACTTATCCATGTTGTCCCGTGTCTCTCCTTGTCCTCCTGGCCACGGTGCCGGCATACTCTGCTCTCACGCAAGTTTCTTTTTCTCTCTTTGTGAAATCCTAACAAACTAAAGACAAGGACTATACATATTTCTATTTTAAACACACGTGTAGTAAATTTCTGAAAATAAAATGCTACTTAGAGATTTGGAAGAATGAAGCTAAAAGTTGAACAGGTGTGAGCTGGAGAAACAACATGTCTGCACAAGAGATGGTATCTGAGAAAGTGAGACTGACTAAGATGACCGCTTTGAAATATGCCCATAGGCAAATGTGATTCTCACACATCTAGGGTAGAGCTTCTCAGTCTTTCAAAACTAACCTGTATTTTGTGCCCCCCCCCCCACAATTTATTCCTTTTGTTAGTATGTATTTATTTTTAAAAAAACATAATTTACATTCAATTTCAGAAAGTAACAAACATATATAATCAATTCCAGCACATCCACTCCCCTCTTCCTGGCCTCTCACTCTTTCCTGAAACAGCTTTCCCTCTACATAAATCTATCTTCCAGTTTTCTCCTGTCTTTCACTTATACTTCTTAATATTTTTACTTATTTATATTTTGGGTTTCTCATGTTAGAGAAATCATGTGATATTTACAGCTTCTGTGGCTGATTCATTTCAATAAGCATAATGGTCTTACTCTGCATCCATTATCCTACAAATGACTCAAATTAATCTTTCCTTTTGTGTGTATGTGTGTTTCTCATGATGTCAAAGAGTGAGGACACAAGATGTAGAATGACAGGTTTTTATTTAGAAATAAGGGATGGAGGAGTAAAAGCTCCCAGTGTCTGGGAGCGGGGCTCACCTGGGTTGCCCCCCAAATTCGCCTTTTTTTATTATCACCTCTTTAGAAGGCTGTCCAATGTCCTAATAAAATAAATAAATGCTATGAGCAAACACATGGACAGTTTAGTTCAAATTGAAGCCCATGTGTACTAGATTTGGTTCCACTCACCCAAGTGAGGGAACACTCCCAAGTCAATCATTTTCCACGCTGGAATGCAACCTGTTTTGGCATTTGTAGACCTATTTGATCACTACGTAGAATTATTCTCTTATGATGCAACATTTTATTTCCCACGCTGTCAATCATCTGCCCCTCCCCCCAAAAAAACCCAAAGTTATTTGCTTCATTAATTTTATTATTTTTGGCAATTCATGCAGAGCAACAGGAAGCAGATATAAGGAAATAGTTGGAAAGGATATGTTTTTGTAAGTAACTTGGTTGTTTTCTTAAATACACAACTATGAGAATAATTTCACGTTGTCTTTCGCCTCAGGTATCATTATGACAGAAACTAAACTTCTAAGTCATCGAACTCTACCGACCTTTTCTTTTGGAGACACCACTGAGTCTTGCCTTCTGCAGCCTTTCCCTCGTGGTAAGGTTTCTGCTGTTGTTCTGTGATGCGCCCTGTCATCAGGCACTTGTTCCCTTATCAGCACATCTTCTCGTCTTCTAAGTGGTTCCTTGCCTTCTACTCAACTTTAACGATCTAAGAAGTCTGCACGCCTTTTCCACTCAACACAGCTAAAAAAAAAAAGCGTGACTCTTTCCCTTACTACTAAGAATCTTTACTTTAAGAAAATGTCTTATTGTTTTGTTTTTGTTATTCTACACTCCATTCCCTCAGTCCCTCATTCAAGAATATCAGCAGAGAGCAGGGGAGGCTGTTGGAAGCTGTCTGCCTGTAAGTGAGCCATTACTGTACATGGGCGCCAACAGAAGATTCGTGGCATGACCAATAACTTTGTGCATGATGAAACGGTAGATGAAGCAATGAAGATGCCAAAAATCTCATTGTGAAACATAAATTTCAGTTTTAAATAGTACAAGCTTCAAAGTGGCCTAATTATTAATATTTTCAATATAAGTAAGCATTTACTCTAGCAATAGATAGTTTTCTACCTTGAAAATTATCTATAAAGGCGATTTTCCCAACATTCCTTAAGCCATTTGTTGTCTCTGCCGGTGTGGGACTCATCTTCCTTGTTATTGCAGTGCTTCGGTGAAGTCGATGCTTTCTTTGTCTGACACCTTCACAATAATGCTTATGAAACAAGTTGCAGTGAAGGAGGGCAGCTTTTTAAAGTGAAGGAGTCACCACCAATTTAGTCAGCTGTGTAACTTAGGGCACATGAAATATTTTATTCTTCAATTTTCTAACCTCTCACATAGTGACATTAGAACTATAATCTCATTGATTTTAAATTAAGACCCCACAAAATGCTTACTCTTTTTTCCCATTTTTATTGGTACATAGATAGATAGATAGATAGATAGATAGATAGATAGATAGATAGATAAAATAACAATGGCTACATTAGGTTTGAAGATTTTGTGCATATATATGCGCATATCAATCTCAACAATATCACAATTCTTTTCTCTCCCCTTTTTGGGACTCACTTGCCCCCACTCATGACTTCTCTTATCTCATTGTTTTATTCAATAAATTGCCCATATTCTGGGTTACCTATAAGAGGAAAACTATGTGATATTTAACCTTCTGAGTCTGATTCCCTTCACTAAGCATTATGGTCTCAAGTTGACTACATTTACCTACAAATGCCTCAAGTTTATCTGTCTTTTATGGAAGAGTAGTGTTCCATTCTGTACAGATGGTGAATTTTTTGTATTCATTGGTCTGTTGAACATTTTGGCATCTTCCATAATTTAGCTATTCTTTGTTGTGTTGCTATAAACATGTATCTCTGTTATATGTTGCTTTTAACTTTTGGAAACATACATGGGAAAATTATTACTGTATTAAATAGAGCATCTATTTTCAGCTTTTTGAGGCATGTCTATACTGCTCTCCATAGTGGAGGTAGTAGTTTCCAGTCCCACCAGAAATGCAAAAGAATTTCTGTTTTCCCACAACCTCACCAGTGTCTATTGCTGTTTAAGTTTTGGTATATGCCATTCTCATTGGGGTGAGATGATATTTTAGTGATGATTCAGTTTTCCTTTCTCTAATGATTAAGAATGTTGAACTTTTTTTCATATATTTGCTGATCATTAGTACTTCTTCTCCTGATAACTGTATTGATTTCAGTTGCCCATTTTTCAATGGGGTCTTTATGTTGAGGGTTTAATTTTCCTTCTGTCTCTTACATATCATAGTTTTTAGCTTCCTGTCCAATATGAAGGCAGCAATTTTTTTTCCCATTTGGTTGGATCTCTCTTCACTCTGTTAGAAGCTTCTCTTTGTCTCTCACTATATTATGCTAAAAGAGAAAAGGAAATCCAAGCAGATATTAGATATGAAAAGACATCCCTATTACCGGATAGGCTGAATTAATATCATTGAAATGATGGCAACAATTTTTTTTTACAAAACTTGAAAAATATATTTTGAAATTCATATGGGACCAAATGAGACCAAGAATAGCCAGAGGAATCCTGAATAACAAGACAAAAAATAAGTGGCTTTAAGATCCCAGACATCAAGTTATATTACAAAGCAACTGTGTTGAAATCCACATAGGACTGGCACAAAACTAGACCTGAGGAAGAAACAGACCTGAGGATGTAGAAAGAAACTCAAGTGCCTTCAGCGACTTGATCTTTGACAAAGGGGCCAAAAACATGCATTAGAAAAAGGATATCCTCTTCAATAGATGGTGTAGTGAGAACCGGTTATCCACATGCAAAAGAATGAATGTAGACATACACCTATCACCATATTCTAAAATCAAATCAAAGTAGACTGAAGACCTACTTATCAAAAATGAAACACAGAACATTCAAACACAGAGGACAAAATAGGTAAAACTCTTGGATATGTTGGCGTGGGCAAGCAATCTCTAATTAGGTCACCTGATGCCAAGGAAATAGCCCCCAGAACCAACAAATGGGATTACATCAAATTAAAAGTTTCTGTATAGCAAAAGAAGCTGCGTGTTCTTAATGAAGCACAAGGCAGGTGCCTGGCCCACGATCATACCCAATGCCACGTAGTTCTTTGGACGCATTCATTTTGTTAAAGAAAATTGGACCTGGAAGAGTTTCTCATTTTGTCTCATCTCTTTCTTAGGTTTCTTAAGGCTAGAGATTTGCATAAATTATTTTTTTAATTTCTGCAAATTGGAGCATAGACATATTAAATTTTAAAGTTAATGAGATTCAGAAAATGTACATATCTTACCCCAAAACACACATATAATAAGATGCAGATTTCTAATTCGGAGCTAAAGTTTTAAGCACTATGAGAAGGTCTACTTATTGCTAATCTACGGTTCTTCCTTATCATATGCATTGACATTCTAAAGTTTGTGGCTACAGAAGGGAGAAATACAAAGAGAAGGAACTAGAATTATGGGAGAAAGTAAGAAAAAGTTACTTTAATCCTTTTTTGAGAAGAGAAGCTTCAAAATGAAAAGTAGGCTTTTTAGGTACCAGAAGAAAACATGGAGTCTTGCATTTAGACACTGACTAAAGAAATCTCTTGTATATTAACCACAAAACAGAAAAAGATATTTGCCAGCTTTCAATTTTGCCCTGTTGAATTCCCAAGTAGGTCCTCAGCTTTTAGCAGAATTAGAAAAGCATAGAGACATAGAACCATTATCTAAGGACAAAAAGGCATACCTACATAAAAACAGGAAAAAAAACATTTTCACCCATACATACATCCAAATATAAGAAAAAATGTGATTCTGAAACCAGCATGCTATCTCTCCATCATGGTAATGCTCCGATTCCTCAACCCCCACCTTTACTGTACTCCATACAATAAAGAAAGGGCGGAGATACAACATGTAATCACTATGTATCAAATAATCAAGATCCTACTTACAATAAAATGAATGCCACTTATAGACATGCTATGCATTTAACTGAGAAAACGGGAGGCAGAGAACATGATGTCAGATCATATAGTAAGGGATGCCGGCAATGGGATGTTGCACTATGTTTCAATAGAGAGTGTAGGTACTTGGGTTTTGAAAATTGCTGAGCAAAAAATGCAACTGAATCGTAAGGGTTTCATCTTTTTTGATGTATTTTCCTTGAACATCAGTCACAGACATCTGACTTTAATATTCTAACCACCGACTGCTGTCACTTTGGGGTAGGTGCAGTTGCCAACCCCATTCCCAGAGGAAGAAGAATTAGTGGTCAAAATCACTGGGCACGTGTGTACCAGGAGCTGTATCCTCTCATCCTGAATGCTAACTCTTACTGGATGATGTGAAGTGATTGATCAGTAGAAAATGAAGGAACTGGCAAAGTGAAGAACATGCATCCAATGATCTATATTCTATTTAAATCTTGCTCTCTTTAATTATGAACTTTATCATCAGTATTTCTGAACAGTTGTAATTGTTTCACCCGTAAGCTATCAACATGCAAACTTACAGATGGTACTAACCTCTCCAGTGTGTTTGTCATTGCTCTGAACTTCTGGTGCCTCTGGAGGAGTCTGTCTTACGGCTTTGTTTTGCCACTATTAAGACTTTATTTTCTTCTTTTCAGTAAAAATGTTTACTCTCTTCAACTTTCTCCCGACCACCCCTCTATGGTATGTTAGTTTTTAATAGTAGTTATCAGACCCTGCGATCCCTATCATTTCCCAGAAGACCTAAAGATCTTCTAGTCTAGGAGTACTGGGTTCACCTGGAGAAAAACATCTCCCCTGCACATTGTGTGTGCCTGACACTGGTTTCTCAAATACTAAACCAGTTGAAATATTGCTAGTAAAAATATTTAAAACCTGGTGCATACTTTGCCTTTCCTGGTTCTTTGTTAAAGAATCTTTCTATTCAAACATTTATATCTACTCAAGTGGTAAGATGCACACACAGACATATATATATATATATATATATATATATATATATATATATGAATTAGAAAATTGGTTACTAGCTGCTAAACAAAAATCATTTTACAATTATTAGAAAAATTAATAACGAGGTAAAAAGGAGGAAGGAAAACATTTAGTGAGAATTGGTAAGAATAAAGACGGGTTAAATTGGATATTAATTTTATGTTTAAAATCTCCTATATAGTTGTTACTTATGGGATGTCAATTAGTCTTATTTAAATTAAGGCCTTTTGTAACTTTGGTACCATTTATAATCACTTATAGTTACTTTCACTTGTTTTCTCCTCATTTTTTTTTTCATTTCTATAGGTTGGATTGGTTTTTTAACTCTAAAATCTATCATCATTTTACACACAAATTAAAAGGAAATAATTAAAGCGAAGAATAACGGAAGATGCTTTAAAAATAAGGAATGATCTTCCGGTATTCTCCAATTTAATGCTTTGCTTTAGAATAACACAACCAACTTGCTCCTTCCCAACCCTGCAATGGGATCAGAGAATGGAGACAGATACCTCTGGTTATGAAATGTGTCTTCTAATTTATTGAAGTGAAATTGAATAAAAATGACAGTATGTCAATAGCTGAGGCAGTAAAGTCGCATAAGTGATGACAAAAGTCCCTTTATGTTTAGCATATATTTTCCACATCACTCAAAATAAGTCTTATCCATAGATATAAAGATTCACAAGAAAAGAGCACAAAATAAAAACAAGTACTTTATGCCATTTTAGATATATACTACCATCTTCTCTGCCATAATTGTCTCGTTCAGGAAATAGGACCTGCCATTTTCATTTTTCTGATCTACTAAGTTATATGTAATTTGCCTTAAGGGACACCGTACAGTTAGTGTTTTTCAGCATCCTTTTGGAAATTCTAAACTCATACATCTGAAATCTCCTGCACTTTCTTCTTTTGTAGAAAAATTACATAATAAAACTTAGCCCTTGAGAAGCTAAGCCAGACCTACATTTGTTGTGCACCAGGGGCCCACGGGGTTGGAGGGCTTATTAGTGATTCTGTCTCTTCCAACGTCATTCTGTGTGCACCATAGCATGCACAGCCAACAAAAGAACTTTAATATAAGAAATAAAACTCAATGAACTCACATTCAATTAATATTAGTCATATTATTAATCCTCGCTGGTGCGGGGCTTATCGGGACATAATTGACCTTGTCAGTGTTCCGAGCCTGGTGCATTGCTGCAGGATCTTTCCTTCCCATCATGCTTAATTAGCACATGGTAAAACAAAAAAAGGGGGGGGGGGGTCCCATTCCTCCTGCTTAACTATGGCATGTCCACTTCCCTTCTGCATCGCCTCTCCAGGATAAGAGTGAGCAAAGGCGGGTATCATGAACCTATAATCTTCTCAATTAATAAAGTGAAACTAATGTCATTGCTCCCCAGGGCATGACAAATGCACCTGTCTGCAAAATCAGGCAACGGATGTCCCGTACGTGCCCAGACGTTTCTTTCTTCCTCTGTGCATTTAAAAAAAAACACAGTTTTAATTGGACTCTGATGTCTGCACAGGTGGAAAGGAGGGCTCTTGTCAATTTCCTTTCATGTGCAAGTTGATGCTTTTTGACATCTGATCAACTTGGCAGAGGCTTGGTATCTTTTCCCTTTTCAAATTTTCCAAAGTCAGTTGCTCTGGATGCTGACTTTGCTTTGCTTGGCTGATATTTCCCATGGAATATACAGGTCTTGAGCTCCTACTTTTAAATATTTCTCATCCCAGAATTTGTTAGGTGATCACGTATCGAGCACGGAACAAATGGATTTCATGTTTCAATCCCAGGGATTGATAAACTGATCCCAAAGGGCATTTTCAGATGGGAAAGTTTGTGATTAATTTTGTAGATCACAAGAGTAAGTCTGTGGAGTAGTTGAAAAATTGATCTCCTTGCTCAAATTAAAGTTCTTAACCATTGGTCTTCAAGTAAACTAATAGCCCAAAGGTGTTTATGTGTCTGCTCCAGTGTCTAATTTTGAGCAGGTGCTGTAGGGCATTTCAAACCAGAGTTTATATTTGAAAAGAGTACATCTAGTACTCTGGGATGGGGGGAGCAGGATCATGAGTTCAAGACCTGTCTGGACAGCCTAGAGACTTACACCCTTTCTTAAAAATGAACCAAAAATTTAATGGGAAAAATCAAAATAGTTTGGTATTCAGAGTGAGACCCTTGGGTTCCAACTTCAGTTTTGTAAAATAAATAAATAAATAAGAAAAGTTACATTACCACATTAGTGAAAAACAATACACATGTGCATACACATACATGCACATGCACACACACACACACACATTCCAGATTTGACATTTGGAATAAGATGGCAGAAGCTGCTCTTATGGTGTGCGAGCCTGCTCTTTTTGTACCATGCTTTCAACAAGAGGCAACTAACCACTACAATTTTATTAGAGCATGTATTTTATTATCCACATTCACTGGCTACATGGAGACTTTGATCAAAACTTCAAAAATAATGTCATGGTAAAGTCTCAGTTGTTTTAATTCTTTACATATGTATTTCTCATATTTGCTATCTTCAGCTATACCAGTGAAAGTTCACCAAAAAGGCACAATTCACTATCTATATGGGTTAACTGATCACAAATTGAGATTAGTGAACAATACTATTTATCATTATAAGCCTTTAACTAAGTGTCTTATATACATAGGCATTTCTCTCCTCTTCTAGCTGGTGCGAGAAGAGTATCTCATTTAACAAATAGGCATTTTGTAAACGTCCCGTTTGTGGCCAATCCTATGGTGCATTCTCTTTCTTCTGGCCTGGCCATTTCTATTGTTTTGGATTAAGCAGACTTCAAATCAATGTCATCAATCACAAAGTGTAAAGATGGACTGGAAGAAAAAAAATGGTGATCTGTTACATTTTCTTGTCAGGAAGAGATCAGATCAAGGTGAAAGCCTGAGAGAGTGAATGATTTTGGCAAAGTTTTCTGCTAAGTAAAAGAAAATTTGTGTCTTTCGGCTTAACTGTCCAATCCACCCATTTCTCCTTAGGCAGGCTCACTAACCCTCATGGAAATAAAGGACCTTACAGAGTCATGGAAATAGCTAATAAAACTTATAAAAATTATCTTCTGGGAGGGTATGATTTTCAAAATACACCTTTGTTTCAAACTTATTTGACTATTTCCTTTGGATGAGGTATTTCTGTAGTTATCAAGGTCACATTATGAATAAAATAAAGCCATATGTTTATACATCTTGCATTTCAATGAAGAGAGAAACAAATTGAAATAGTGGAAGAAATAATTTTTTTTCAAGTACCAAGGCTCTTCTGTATCTCCGTTTTTACTTTCTAGAAAGAGGAAAGGAGTATAGGCCAGCAGCAAGCTTTCTTGGTCTTTTTCCTTCCTTA
This sequence comes from Ctenodactylus gundi, assembly GCA_004027205.1. Taxonomy (NCBI): domain Eukaryota; kingdom Metazoa; phylum Chordata; class Mammalia; order Rodentia; family Ctenodactylidae; genus Ctenodactylus; species Ctenodactylus gundi. The sequence goes on from PVKB01001491.1 coordinate 161,794, forward strand.
CTTCCTTCCTTCTGTCCGTCATTCCTTCCTTCCTTCCTTCCTTCCTTCCTTCCTTCCTTCCTTCCTTCCTTCTTTTCATCTTTCCTTTCTTGCAGTAGTGGGAATTGAGTCAAGGGATTCCACACTGATCTACATCCTCAGCTCATTGCTGTATATTTGGCTATGGGCACTCACCAAGTCACTAAATTATCCAGGTTGAGCTTAAAATTACAGTCCTCTTCCTTAGCTTTCCTGATTGTTGGGGTTGCAGGCCTACACCAGGCTTGGCTGAAGAGCTCCACATTTCCATCATTATCTTAAGGAATAATTAGCACAAATAATATTACAGCTGAGAAGCTCACAAAGAATATATAAGGGAAAATCCATAAATATAGTCAGTATATAAAATAAAATATCCAAATGTCTGAATGCACTTATTAGGTGATAAATGTTCTGTGAAAAATAGAACAGGGGGTGGACTGTTAGGGCTAAAGACTGGATTGAATGTTTTTTTTTTTTTTTCTTCAGGAAAACATAATTTACTAGGAAAAAAGCCCCTAGAGGATTTGCCTACTTAATATAATCAAGTTCATGACATTTTCCGAACATTCAAACATTGTTATCATAATAACATAGACACAATTGAGAAGTACCGGAGCCCGGGAATCTTTCTAGTTCTTCTTATGCTGTTTTGTCAGCCCTGTTCTTAGAGCTGCAAACTGACGTCTCTTCAGGCCCATGTGTACATACAGGAGACTGGTTCTGCTTCACGGCCTGTTCTGGAAGGTCTGTCACGCTGAACACCATGGCCTTCTGGGTCTGCTGGCGACTTGTTTTCCCTACCAGGGACTCGCAAAGAGCAACTGCTTTACTGCTACTTAATCTACTTATTCTTATCGCCTCATTTTTATTATTATTGATTGCAATGATTTAAAATTTATTGAGAGCAAAAAAAAATGCTATGTACTATTAAAGGCAAAATCAGATGGCCATCTATTTAACGGTATTGAACAATACCTGGCAGAATTTCAGATGGTGGTTGAGTTGGCACCATCAACATGCTTGCATCCAGAAAAAAAAAAAAGGATCATTTTAAATGATACCATCAATGTACCATGCAGAAAAAAAACAGTAGGGATATTGTAACCCACATGATTATAGAAAGCATGGCACTTCTTCCCAGGAAACCCAAAGAAAACTAGTCTTACATTCACATTTACTTTCTGAGGTGATTATAAAAAGGAATCAGGGGAGAGAGCAATATGCAAATCTAATTTGATATTGATTAGCAAAAGTAGTTTGTTTCAAAATAATTTAACTTTATTATTACAAAAGTATTGTTGATTGGCAAACATTTGGAAAGATAAAAGTGAACATCTTTTTCTCTTTTGATGCAGGGTCTCGCTCTGTACCTGAATAAATATTTGTGCATTTACATGCGGACTAAATGTGTATTCATGTATACGTACAACAATTGAAGTTTGTATAGTACTATATGTATGATTTTTTGTGTGCGTATGTGACATTAGTGATTGAACACAGGGCCTTCTCACTAATCTACATTTTGCAACTCCATTTATTTATTTGTTTATTCATTCATTTATTTAAATAGGAGATCTCTTGCTAAGTTACTAACATGTCAGGATTGACCTTGAACTTGCTTCGGATCCTCCTTCTTCAGCTTTCCAGAGCACTGAGGTGATAGGCAATTCTAATTTTACATTTATGAAGCTTATATTCATTCCATTTATTCCTATTATTATATGAGCTTTTTAAATAGCATGAACTCTCTTTTTTGAAAACATCATATTAATAAGATTAAAATATGTCAAATGTGAATTTTCAATCTTTCTGCTTGATTCTGAATTTTTTTCCAAATTGTATGTACTGCACTAAATAAATTTCAGATAAGCATTTTCATCTACGGTGACTTGCCTTTATATTTCATATATTCTGGGATGAATGCCTATAAGTAAAATAGCACAACTATAACTTTCTACATAAGGGAATCTGCTCTTAGAGCAATGAGAATCACTTTGCCCATAGCCTCAATAGATGAGTCAAGGCATTTAAGTTCCAAGAAAGACATTGAATTCCAGGGTATTTATTTTATTTCAAGGTGTAAAGAAACTGAGAACACGCTGAGTCAAAGCCCAAAGACTCACTATATTGTTGAATAAAGAGCTCTCCCCTCTTGAACAACCATTTTATGGGACTGAGAACCTTAAGTCATATGTGTCTTAGTTTTCTTATCAATTCACAAGTTGACTTAAGAACTGAGTAACAAGTTAAAACAAGTATAAAAGTTATATTAAACTTTGGAAATAAAGATGAAACAGTTGCTATAATGTACTACATTATTGATTCTTACTTGGAAGGTGAGACAGAGTTGCTTTCCCACAACCTGTAGGTCTACTCTTCTACTTTTTAACATGGCATTTCTTGATGGATTTGTAATAAATTCATTTTCCTCCTATTTTTAACAAGGCCGAAATGACCACTGCATGCAGAGATTTGAAGAGAGCCTGGCATAGGGTAAGCGGTAAAATATTTAGCTGCTTTTAATATTGAATAAGATTTCTGGTATGCCAATGTATCCTCCATTTATAAAAGGGACAAAGTGTACTAGGACTCCCTAACTGGAATGCATCATTTCCTGAAGATGTAACATAGGAAAAACAGGAGGAGACAGCCAGGGTCACCTGTCAAGGTCACTGAGACCGACCTTCCTCCTGGCTACTCCTCCACCTCCTTTGCCCCATCTCTATGTATCCTGTGTGCTCTCATTCGATGCACCGGTTGCTCTGTAGAGAGTGTCACTGTTATTAATATCCTTTTTATTTTATTTCTGTTTTCTCTGTACCTCTTAAATATGCAATGGTTTTCCAAAATTATGACCATGTTGTTTGATGACATTTAGGCTTATTTTTCCTGCTCAGAAGAGGTCATGAATTCTGCCTTATGCCTTTTCTTTAAATTAAATCTAAATTATCAAAATTCAAATACATGAAAGCCTCAGAGATACATATCCCCCCCTTCCCAGGGTGTACACAAAGCACAAGCTCATTTAACATAACTGATTAGCTGAATACTGAGAGTTGAGAAAGATCTGAAAATTCCAGAAAGCCTCCTGGGGTCCCCACCTGTGTGCTGGTTTCCTTCTCCAGTGTCCAAGAGTCTAAACTGCTGCTGTTACTGCATCTATCATATGTTCTTATCTGACCCCAACCTCCCATTTCTTCCTGGTCCTTCTCTTTTTCAGAATGTTTAATATTATACCAATATTTTATTTATTTATTTATTTATTGAGACTGGGTCTAACTCTGTAGCCCAGCCTAGTCGTAGACTCGAGGCAACCTTCCAGCATAATCCTCCCGAGTGCTGGGATTACACTTGTGCTCAGCGCTCCCTGCTTACGCGCTGCTAGGGAATCAAATTCAGATACGTAGCACATGTCTTGGCACTTGCAAGGCAAGCGCTTTAACATCTGAACCATTCGTCCAGCCCTATATCTAGATTTTAATAAGGAACATTACAGCCTTAACTTAAGGATATGTCTAGTGGTGGATATTTTATAGTTTTAGCAGACTGGTAGGAATGATGTGTTTGAATCGACAGCCAACAGACTGACTTCAAATTATGACCTTACCTGATCAAGCATGTTTTGCTCAAAGCTGAATGAAAAAAATAAACAAATAAAAATAAAAATAAAACCTTTCAAGTTAGAGTCTTCAAGCTCCGTGGAGCATGTGTAGCATGTGTTTGTTTCTCAGGGAGAGAGCGCTGTTCTACCTTCTTTGTAGTCACATATGCATCGAGCACAGAAACAGCTGTTGACATTGCTCATTCCTCTGGTAAAAGGATTTCGATGTGGTTGTCCCACATCGCAAAGTGAAAGGAATTTTTTTGGAAATCAAATACAAAGGAAATTGACTACCTGTAATTCTTATCCTTGCAGGTCTGGAATCGACAGTTTGAGTGCCTAGGACATTTTCATTTCAAGATACCTTGAGGATTTTCAGATATTTGAAAGAAAATATATTTTGAAATATAAGCCCTTTTTTAGTACTCTAGAAAAATACGCTCCCCATCTTCGTACTTGCGTTCTACTATTCAGATCAAACTGCACCTAAGCACACATTTCTGACCTTACAAATACAAATTACACTCCGCTGTGGTTTAATGGGAAGAAATTGTTCTAATTTCTTCTTATTTCTATGGCTAATGTTTAGCTTGTTCCATCTTAAGATAAAAATATAAGATGCTAATTGCCTACTGAATGGTGAATGGCATGTAATCAGATACAGAGAAAGGCATACAAAGCAGGTAACGGATCTGCACAGTAATATGTAATCTTACACTAAACACGGGAATTGTATTGTTGTGCTGTCAAAACGCATTCAATTCAAATATTATCCTCAGGAACTATACAGCTGTAAATAAAAGCAAATTGAAGTAATCTAATCATCTCAACGGTTATTTTTACACACCTCTTTCTTTGTGGAGAGTAGACAGGGAAGGATAGATCATTGCCTTGCCAAGGACTCATCCCTGACATTGAAACTCGTGTTGGTCTACACCCACTTTTACCGTGAGTTATTTGTGAGGCATTACTTAGCTGTCTTATGGTAAAAAATGTGCCTTAAGAGTTTCTAAATTTTTGTAAAGTTTTGAATAGTTCTGAAAATAGGAACACTATTCTAAGATTCTGAAAAAATCCCCTAATTAAGAAAAAGAAGATTAAAGAAAACATAATTTAGGCTCTAAAATATCACTACTTCTACTCTTGTTTCTTATACACAATAAATATCATAAGTGTTTCTTGGATATACTGATAAATTACTCACATGAATGGATTAAAAGATTAAGTACTAGGGGAAAAGAGTATTCAACAAAGAAAATACACTGTAGAAGAAAAAGTTTATCTGCTCAAAAATTTTTAAATTTAACATTTCAGTCTGGTGTTAGCACTTCTTTCAAGTAATTATTAAAGTACAGATTTTTTTTTTTTTTGTATAGTGTGCCGACTTACCAGATTCATGCTACATCTCATTACCATGGGTTAATGAAAAGCAATTCTACCTGGTGGTTTTCCTAATTTCAAAATTTGGGGTATGGAACATTCCCAAAATATTTTTGAAATTTTGTACCAAAAAGATGTTGCATAATTTACTTTCATATGATAATAAGAAATTTCATTGTTTTCCAGAAAACAGTACCACTTGACTTTTTAAATGTTGTATATTCTAACTTTTTATTACATATTGATATCGTATATTTAAACATTTTTGTGGTTTGGATCTGGAGTATCTTCCCTAAAACCCCTTTAGCTATGGATGGGACCTGGAGGGAAGGAGCAAAAGCCTGGGGCTTGACATGGGTAGGTGTGAGCTGGTTCTGCCCTTTCTCCGTTCCTTGGCTCTGTTCCACCACGGGGTGAGGAGCTCTCTCCTGGGCTCTGGCCCCATCTCTAGCCAATCACCTGTGAGTGGACTATGATATTCTGAATCTGTGTGCTAATGTAATCTTTGCACCCTAAAGCTGTGCATGTCAGATATTCTGTCCCATCAACAAGAAAGAGACTAAGGCACACTTGTCATATGTTCAATTTTTATGTTTTATGTATGTATGCATGTATGTGTGTGTCTATCTACATAGACACATACCCACACACGCACACACCCACACACGCACACACACCCACACATGCACACACACACGCACACACACACCCACACACGCACAGACGTGTGTGAGTATGTGTGTATTATGTGTGTATATGTGTATGTTCATGGGTACATCCAAATTTACTATTTGTGAGACCATTTGAAATATATATATATTAACAATGGAATTTTATAAGAATGTAACTCAAATTGAAATGCTCCTGTATCCTTTTCCTTTGACATATAAATGTCTTTAGTGTGATAGACAGTTATATATGTTTTTTCTTTGTCTTAAATCTAGTCTAGAATTAATAATAAAACATGCAGTGTTACTTGTAAATGTATATGTGTTTGTTTATTTATAATGGCAACCTGCAAAACCCTCCCAGTGCACTGGTTATGAGAGAAACTAAAGAGATTTTTTTAATCTGTCTTTTTATATTTATTGGAATATGTACATATACACATAATGTTACTAAAACAATTGAGTTCTAACTTTCACTAAAGCCAATCGTATGAAATTTGCATTTTTATCTGGAAATATATTGTTAAATATACTTGATCTTAGTTTAAACTCTCCTCTACTGAAACTCTTCTCAAATTAATTACCATACGTTTCATACGGTTTACATCTATGTTTCCTAATATAAAGTGAATTGGCCAACACTTTCTATGTAATTTTGGTGATTTCTGTAAACGTTTATTGCAGGCTCTGAAACTGGCATTTAGTGAATTGAACTCAGTGACGACTTTAAAATGCTCTGTGGATCTTGAGGTGTGACATGGGTATCTACACTGTCCTGTGTTCCTCACTCCTTTGTCTCTGGTGGTGCCCTCTGCTGCATTTCCCAGGAGGTTAGAATTCAGCATCTGTGAGGTTTTCTCCTTGCGGCCTACTGATGATGGACTGGGTTGCCTGAACCTGTGAGCCAATTACACCTCTCCTCCTTTAAGCTCTCTTTGTCTCAGAGATGGAAAGACGTCAGATATTATAGCCGTAAACATATATTATAAACAAAACGATGTCAACAAAATTTAAAATTATCAGTCTAACTTTATTACTTAAAGAACTACAGAAGAAGCATGAACTAAAACCAACTCTTAGAGGAAAAATAACAAAAAAGAGCAGAAACAATTGGAACAGATAAAACGCAGAAAATTAACGAATAATGAAACCAATAGTGAATTCTTTGAAAGGACAAACAAAACTGACTTTTTTTTTTGATACAGCGTCTCACTCTGTAGCCCAGGCTGGCCTTGGACTCATGGCAATCCTCCTGCCTCAGCCTCCCCAGTACTGGGATCATAGGTGTGCGTCACCATGTCTGGCTTTGAAAAAATTTTAGTTACACATATGAGCAATAAAATACATGAGTAGATACTCACTAGCAGTATTATTAGATAAGTAACAATCAAAACTCAGGTGAGATGGTATCTTACATTTATTAGGATGACTATTCATTAAAGGCAAAAGAACTAACACATTTTGACCTAAATGTGAAGAAATTTGAATCCTTGTCTATGGTGGGCAAGAGTGTAGAACAGCAAGGACATTCACAAAACAGTATGTGAATTTCAGGAACTTAAAACTGGCGTTATTATATAATCTGACAACTATACTGCCAAGTACCTCTCTAAAATAACGGAAAGAAGATATTCAAAGACACAGTTGTACTCTCGCATTTACAGACATCATATTGCTAACAGTTAGAAAAGAGAAGCAACCGACAAATGTTGATGAATGGGTGGGTAGGTGAGCAAAATATGCATATTCATACAGCGAAACTCTTCAAAAAGAGTATGCAGCAGCATGGCTGGACAATTAAGATAGATGAAGAAAGCCAATTTAAAAGTGACAAATGCTCCATGATTTCCGTTACATAAGAAATTCAGAGGAGTCAAAAATTGTAAATACAGAAGCACAACAGTAATTTCCAGTGTTTGCAAAAAAATGAAAAAGGAAATAGAGTTACGGTTTAATGGGCATAGAGCTTCATTTTAGAAGATGGGGAACTACGAAGATAGATGACTCGATGGATTCAGAGCATTAGGAATATATTTTGTACCACTTAGCACTTAAAATTGTTATAGTGTCAAAATTTATATTACGTGTATTTTTTTACATATGAAAAAGAAAGAAAATTGGCATGGCCTTGATTAAAACTTATTTGAAACAATCCTGGGACTTAGTATTTCCAGCACGTATCTTTCATGTCTGCCGTGTTCTTATACACATGTGAATTTTACCTAGCCATTTTGATTGTGAACTTCTGCAATGAGCCAGAAGATTTATGGTGATTATGACATTTGATTTTAAATAAAGTAATGCTTTTATTAATTTTATGAAAACGATGAAATTTTACAAGATCCAAACTGCAAATCTTCTATATACACATTTATATGCATTCTCCTATTTAATCCTTGTGCCAATGATATGACATACAAACCACTTGATGCGGGGGAACTAAAATGCAGAGATGAGCGCAAGTTCAGTCAGTGTGATTTAGCTGGTGCAGAAGTGTGAACTCAGCTCTTTCAATTGGTAGAGTCAAAACTCTAAAACATGATGATGCTTTTATTAGTAGCAATAGCAACTCCAGCTATTGTGGCAGGCTGACAATTACAGAGATATCCTAGCTTGTTTGGGAAAAGGATCTATACAAATGTGATTAAGAGAAAAATGACTTGAGATCAAAGGAATGTACATTGTGTGCCCTAAGTTCAATCTTAAGTATCCTCAGTAGAGAAAGTGTAAGGAGATTTAACAAATAGAAAGGGAAAAGGTGGCACCACTGCAGAGGCACTGGGATTGGGGCATGCTCACACCACACGTGCCGAACCCCACCAAAAAATTGGATGGGGCAAACAAAGGACTTTGTCCTAAAAATTCTAGAGCATCTATGGCTATTCTGATTTTTAATTTGGGATTTTTAAGACAGATTGCCATTTACAGATTCTAGAATAGTAAGAAAATATATTTCAGTTATTTTAACCTATGAATTCTTGTAATTTTTCACAGGAGCCACAAGAAACCTGAATATGTATGTCACCTATTAAATACCTGCTTATGGTCAGTCCAATGAGATTCATAACGGCTTTGTCTGTGTGGTGGTTTGGATCTACAGTGCCCCCTAAGCCTCATGTGCTTATAGACACTGTGTAGTGTTGGAAGGTGGGGCCTGGCTGGAAGGGGTGGATGCTTGGGGCTTGATATGGAGGGATGTGTACTGATTCTGCTCTTCCTCAGGCTAGTCTCAGTTCTGCCATGCTTCTGTGAGGATCTCTGTCTCCGGAGCACCAGCTCCAGCTCTGGCTCCAGCTGAGGCCCCGCCAAATGATTCCACCATTTTCCAGCCGCCCACCTGTGAATACACTGTGAATTCCTGAAACTGTAAGCCAAAATAAAATTTTCCTTTGTGAAGTTGTGGTTGTGCAATATTGAATCACAGTGACAAAAAAGTAACTAAAACAGTCTAAATCCAAGGACATGAATTTATCTGTGGTCTAGGAAAGTCAGTAAAATCCATGGAATTTTGAGTTTGCTGATTTTGTTACAATATATTTGCTTAATTTTAAAGTTTAGAAACTTCTTAAATGTACAAGTTTATCATACATTTTTTCTCTTCCTCTCTGTCTCTCTGTCTCTCTGTCTTCCTCTCTCTCTCTCTCTCTCTCTCTCTCTCTCTTTCTCTTTCTGTCTGCTTTTGTGCTTTTCAGTCCATTTGCTGCCTACAAAGTACATGGCTGTCTGCTTCTTCTACAATTGATCTTTAATTATTACATTATTTGCATTTTTCTAAATCCAGCATTTTATAATATTTTCTTTTGTTACTTTATTATTCTTATTTGCCACCCTAGCTCCATTCATGCTAAAAATCTTAGTGTCATTTCAAAAGTAAGCATGTATCTTTGGAAAAATGTTAAAGCAAGATCTCCAAGACTTCAAGGCCAGCCTGGACTACAGAGTGAGACCCTGTCTCAAAAATAAGTAAGTAGGTAAATACATAAATAAATTTAAAGCAAGAGGCTAAAACTTCCCTTTGAGATGTGCACTTTCTTATTGAGAATCTTATTCTTATAGAAATATGGGATACACATATAACAAAA
>PVKB01001491.1:171645-301824 GCA_004027205.1 Ctenodactylus gundi
TTTGTTTTCAAATGGCATATTCTCAAGTGTTTGATTTTTGTCCTCCTATGACCATGCTGATGCTATCTGGATTATACATATGTTTTTGTTAAGTACACTGCTTGCTGCTTTAAGGAGGCAAGGAGTTACACATATATTTTTATTTGTCATCCATTATTATACGGAGAAAGATAACCCAGAATTCATCTCTTTAAGTAATTACGTTTCCAAACCCCATTCAAGACTGTTAGACATAATGTTTTTCACATTTCTGATACGTAGTATGTAAAGCCACAAAGCTTACAGGAGATTCTCAAAAATTAAAATCTTAATGTAATTAAATATTGGCAAAACTGGTAAAACAGAGAACAATTTGATCACCCATTTTTATGCTCTGTAGAAATAAAAGTAGCCTGTTCTCTTACGTTCTATTTTATCTTCTCATGTATACATTTTTTATTTTGTAGCTATATGAATTCCAAATTCCATAACACATAAAGAAAGACAGATAAGAAGCTTTTGAATGAAAATAGGGGCACTTTGAGTCAACAATGTCCAGCTTGCTTCTTAAGGGGGGAATAGCAAATTGTAGAGCATGTAGAAGGAGAAAAAGGAGGAGGAGAAGAAGGACCAGAAGGAGGAGGAGGAGGAAGGACAGGAAGCGGCAGCAGTGCTGAAGTCAGTAAAATCCCAAGGCTACCAGCTAAATTTTCCATAGCATTTTCCTGAATTGGTGTAGGCCTTCTGTTGTTTCTCTCATGACTTCCATAGCTCTTTAGGCACGCAAGCCGCCTTCTTGAGGTCACCCTAATAAAGAGAAAGAGAAGGAAGAAACCAGGCAGGGCACAGAGGCACAGCATAAAACCTGGTTGACTGAAGAATAAGACCAACCGGTCAGGCAAAAGAGAGAGAGGCGTCAGATGAGTTGAAAGAGAAAACGATGTATGTCTAAGTAATGAAGCAGCCAGTTGATTTCTACCTCGTTCAAATACTTCTCCTTCATTAACTCCTCGTAGATTTTGTTCTTGCACTAGGTTAACCTTCAGTGCTTTGCTCTTCCGGGCTCTTGACACGGGCAAATATTCTCTAGCTTCACCCCACGTGACAGGAGTTTCAGGTTAGGAGACAACTGGAATTCAAAATGGAGGGGTTGTAAAAGATCATAAAGGAAGGAAAAGATCAGATATGGAATTTTTAGTATATAAATGAAATATAATTAACACATCACAATATGTATAAATGGAAGTATACACATAGTTTTATTTTGAATAATGTATGTCTCTGTGAAACTGTGAAAATTAAGAACTTAAATATCACCCCCTGAAACATTTATTTTACCATTTATAATGCTTTCCTCCTCAAAATCCAAAAAAACCCCACTATTTTTCTGTCACTATTAGTTTGCATTAATGAGTTTTTCTCTTAAAAACACAAAATCATGCATTCAAAATTGTGTGTTTTTCCTTATCTATGTTTTCTGTATAAGAGTTACTTGCACAGTTTGCCAAAATATGTTAGCACCTTCCATTATATTTCTATAATACATTTATTTTTATTTACATGGTTTTCAAATATTGAATATGAAGAGTAGATGTACTATCACCAGTGTTGTACAAGTTTTTGTATGGATATAGACTTCCCCAAAACTTTTTATAGGTGCATCAATTTATGAGACAATTAAATCTTCAAACAATGTGGTAGATTTAGCTTTAAATACTTAAGAAATTTTCAAGAGACCATCTCTGTCAAATTTATCAGTTAGCATTTTGCTTCTTGCTATTATTAATCCCATATTAAACTTTTTAATTTCCATTTTGTTAGTATTAAAAACTACAATTGATTTTTATGCATTGATCTTCAGTCATATAAGCTTATTAATCTGATTTACTAGTCAGTAGATCACATCAGACTTTTGTAGACAATCAGGTTTGTGATTAAAAATACTACTTTCTTCCTTCTTAACTAGATAACTTTTATTTCTTTTTGCTGAGTAGGTGTCTTAGCATCATCGTGAAGAGAAGAGGTGAAGGCAGGCTCTCTCCTTTTCCTGATATTAGTGAAAATCATTCAATTTGTCAGACATTGGATATGATGCATAGATGGTTGTATGTATTTTCTATATACTATTTTAAAAGCTGAGGTTATTTCATTTGATCCTAACTTACCATGAATATTTATCATTAATGGCTAATGGATTTTTGTAAAACACTTTTTGTATGCCTACTGCATGAGTGGAGAACCTGCTATCTGCCAAGAGCCTTCTGGATATTACACCACCATTCTCAACACATACAAAATGGTCAACTTACAAATTAGTTTGCTCTAAAATTTGGCAGGAGTAATCATGGAACAGAAAGAAATAAAAGAAAATTGATTTAAGAGGAATATATAAAGAGCTCAAAAAGTGCTCTCCCTAAAATGTAGAAAAATAGTAAGAAGAACTTTTGGCAAATATCCCAATGAATAGGGATCTGCTGAACTCAGAGAAGAGGGATCAAGATTTGATGATTGCAGTCCATTCGAGGCGCTGGAAGCTGAGCTAAAAAGTGGTGATTTGAGTGAAATGATTCAGATGCACAAGATTAAATATGTTAAGTATTGTATGGTTTCTCTTACTTGGAAAACCCAAAATACAGGCATTCTAAAGAATCACATGGCGTGATAGCGGTTGTTGGGAGGTAGGGATACGCAGAGTTTGGGAGGGCCAAAAATGTGAAGGAGTTGTAAAGTTGATGTGATACAAAATACTCAAGTTTGTTGTAAACATTATGTATTACATACGTATATTAATAGAAATAGTGGGAAAAAGTTCTTTCCCTCCCAATAAATGACCCCATTAAGCAATGGACAACTGACCAGAAACTTTTCAGAAAAGAAAGTACTAATGGCCAACACAGATGAAAAGTGTTCAGCACCACTGACCATCAGAGAAATGCAAATCAAAACAATATTGAAACTACATCTCATTCTATTGACGATGGCTTACACAAAGAAGTTAAGAAAAAACAATTGTTTGCAAGGCTGTAGGGTAAAAGAAATACTTCTACACTGTTGGTAGGGGTGCAACCTGGTTCAACCACAATGGAAATCAGTTTGGAAATTTCTCAGAAAGCTGAGAATGGAAATCCTATTTGACCCAGCTACTGCTTTCCTGGGCATTTGCCCAAAAGAACTATTTTTTTAATACCACAAAAATGCATGCATATGCATGTTTGTAGCAGCACAACCAGATGGCTGGAAAGGGAAGTGTCATTGAGAGGCTGGGTGGGGGAAAGGGAGGGAAAGACTGAGAGGGAAGAAAAAAAAACCGGTCCAAAGTGATACGAATTTTCTAGGTTGTGCATAATAAACATTCCTTGAAGTTGTAGTTCATTCACATGAAAACCAAGAAAGAGAGAAAAACAAAACTGAAAGCTTCTAGAACTGGAAATATAAACATCAAAGAATACCGGAAAAATGACACCAAAACACTTAGCTGTTGAATGTTCTAAACTCCAAATCTATGCCGGTTTCAAAATATTACTTTATACTGTGTAACCATAAAAAATGTCAATGAAATGTGATTGAAATAATAGAAGATAATCAGCTTGTTACACGGGGTGAAACACTCAATTAAGTAACCCATACATAATAGTGGAATGGCTTTTTGCTGTAGCTATTCTGTCCTGGGTGGAACAATTGATTTCAGGAGCCTTCCTTGGTCTGTTAAGTGACTGCTTTTTTACTAACTTACTTACTTACTTATTCATTCATTCATTGTCTTTTAATGTAATTAATTACTTGTTAGGTTAGGACTGTAATTCCTGGGATAAACATCACCTTATCTTTATATACATCTTATCCAGTTTTTCCTCCCTGTCTCTGGATTGCACATTCATGGTTGTAGCAGAGTATGAACCAAAACTATTTGAAACAATTAATGTCTTCCTTACTAAAATTCAATAGTATTTTGAGTCATTTTTCTCTAAGCAATACAGTTACGGACATACAATTTGTATCACACATTGTGAATAATTTAGAGATAATTTGAGGTGTGTGGTAGGATATGCAGCGTTTATATGCAAATGGCACACCACTTTGTGTTTGGTACTTGAGCATTCCTATTCTCAGCGATGAGAAGTCTTTGAGCCATGCTCTCCGAGGCTGACATGACTAATTTTTTGACTGCATTTATAAAATTTCATTTAGAATTAACGTTTATATTTTATTTTTATACTGTTATCTTGAAAAACTCCTACAGGTTTTGGTAGTAGATATTACTCCTTTAAAAAATTATTTTGGAAAGAAGGCCACTTATTTTCAATTTAGATGAAAGTTTATTTAGAATGTTCAATGTTGCCTTCTTAAATGTTTGATGTTGCTAAAAAGGAATGGCAGAGACAAGAAACTTCCGGTTTTTAACACAAATTCAATCCATTAAATTAGCAAAGCCATTTATGTTATCTTTTCTTCTTGGGTGAGCTTTAGTATTTTGAGACTTTACAATGTCCATTCTGTCTAAGTATTCATATTTAAAGGAATAAAGATTTCACAATGTTACATTGTTATCCTTTAATATCATTACACTGTAGTGATGTCACCTTTTTATTCCATCTGGTTAGAGTTTTGTACAGTGAATTGATATTAAATAATCATATTATGTTTAATTTTTCTTTATCATATCTGTGTCCTAATGATTTCTATGTCTAGTTCTTCATGCCTAATTTTGTTTTAATTTATTCTTATATTTTATAATATGGGAGCTGTGCTCATCAGTTTTTTAATATTTTTTTCTTTGTAATGCAAGTTCAGAACATGATAAAAATGTTCCATGTACTACTTTCACATTGTTTAATAAATTCTGATTTCTTTTCAATTTCATTGGGTTAAAATCTTTTCTAATTTTTCTTTAAACTTCTTCTTGAATTCACATATTGCTTAGAATTATGTTCTTCTGCAGTGTTAGTCATTTTCCAAATATTTTGTTGGTTTTGATATCATTTTAATTTGGTGTGGTTAGACAGCATATTTTTTAAGAAGTAAGTTCTTTTATGTGGATTTAATATAATTCCATAATGAGGAATTTGATTTAATTTGGAATTTTTATTTGTATATATTTAAAAGAGTATATTCTGCTATTTTGTGGACTTTTCTATATTTATAAATTAAATATTAAAATGTATCAAATATGTATATACTTAATATAAATTTTATCCTATTATCATAATTATACCTATATGTACTATTTATTATGTTTTCTTATGTATGCAACCAATTCAATTAGCTTTATAGAATTATTCACTTTTTATAATTGCTAGTTTTCTATTTGGCATGTAAATTATTAAGGAGACTATTAACATATCTAAAGATAATTTTAAATTTCTTCTATATTGTCAAAGAATTTCATTGTTTTTGCTTCACATGTTTTGAATTTGTGCTATTTAATGAATCAACATTTCAAAAGTTTCTATACTCTGTTGTTTCTCATGGAGAAACACTGGCCAAAGCATCCAAGAGGCGCTTGATTTGATTGCCAGTAAGGTAAATATAAATGAGCAAATTATGTATACTTGACTCAATTATCACTATGAAATAACAAGCTTCTTTGCCTTTGATAAAATTCTTTGCTTGAGACACATCTTTGGTAATATGAGTCACTATAAGAACATTTTTTTATTCAACAGTCTGATATTTTGTGTTCTTTTACTTCTAACTTAAATCTGCTTTTATGAAGTGCCCTTCGTATCAGCAGCATATTTTTGAGCCTTGATTTTAACCTGTTTTTGTCTGTTTATAGAATGTTTGATCTTTAGCATCTAATAAAACACTGATACTCAGGTTGACATCAACCTTTTAACTACTTTTTTATTGATCTTACGTAATCTTTGTTCTCTTTTTCTCCCCTCCTTTGAATTATGATTATGATTATGATTATGATTATTGTACATCTCCTCATTTATTGGACTGCCTGCTCTCTCTGTTTCACAATTTCCTCATTTCCGTAGGGTTTATACTCTGCATCTTTAACATACAATCATCAGCTTTCAAATTCTAAATATATTGTATAAAGTATAAGAACATGTCAGTAGTATAATCAATTTTACTTGCTTCAGTTTGTAGTAGGTCATATATTTGTCTTATATATTTAAGAAGTATTTATTTAAGCTTATTTGCAGTTCTATACTTTTTCTTATTTAGTTATGGTTTTCAATTTTTATCACTTTCTGCAGAATCCCATCTCCGCCTGTTACTAATTATTATTTATACAAAGGATTTCCCATTTCTTCAGTGAAAACAGCCTGGTAACACAACATGTCAGCTTTCATATATCTGAAAGAGCCTTCAATTCATTTTAATTTTTGAAATATATGTTCATTTTCACTCTGGACACAATTTTTTTTTTCTGGATGACCAGTTTGAGGAACTCAATTATGGAGCGTTAATGGGGCCTATATTGTTTCTCTTGAGGTTCACTGTAATTCTTGGTTGTGTGGACTTAGCAATTTCAGCCCATTTAAAGTAGAGTCGGCCACTATTATTTGCTGATTATTTGTTCTAATATTCTTTGGATGGTGATGGTGGTAATCTAATGATAAGTGAAGCATCCTGATGTCTGCCACAGCTAGTTCTCTCTGTCTCTCTTTCTTTCTCATTTCATTTTAGGCAGTTTCACTCGCTATGTCTTCAAGTTAACTAATTATTATTTCTATCTCATCTATCTTTAGTTTCATTCTCAGAATTTCCTATTTTTTTTTAGTTTTAGTATTATCTGTTGAAGTTATTTATTTTTGAGTCACTTGTATGCCTTTAATGCCTCAACCCCTGCCTTATGTTTAGGAGATACTGTTACATGGACCGATTTAACTTGGTCTGGCTACTCCAACACTGATGTTACTTTGTGCTTGGTTTCAATCGACTGTTTTCATAATTTCTAGGGTTTCCCTTGTCCATAAGTGCCTAGTGTATTTTAAGTGAATGTCTGAAGTAAATTTTACTTGATTGGGTATAGATTATTATTTCTCATACAGAATTTCTGTACTTTATCTTGGAATTTCATAAAGTTATTTACAACTGTTTTGTTCTTTGTCTATGACCTTTCTGTCATTCGTTACAAAAGCCTAGAGCAGTGTTCAACCTAGGATTTCCCACTCTGTCCTTGGTATCATCGGGAGTTTTCACATCTGTCTGATGGTAATGGCAATACTCCTGAATGCACTTGTTTCTGCTCATTTTTACTATAGTTCCAGACTTTTTTTCTAGCAGAGGTGTAGTCGGTCATTGAGGAGCTGAAAGTTAATCCTCTACAGCTTCTGTGATTTTTTTTCCATGTATGTTGTTCGCTCTAGTATTTTTATTTTCTGAGTTCTGTCTGACTCAGTTTCCTTCAGTTTTATCTCTAACATATTTACTAAGTCCCTGGTATTCTGCCTGAATGTGAATTGGGCAGAAATTCCAGCGTCTATAGCTGGGAAAGTCCTCATTTCTCTGAGATTATTCCATCTCCACTTAACATTCAATGCCTTGAGGGTTCCCCCCTTCTCATACACGTTGTCACCTTTTTATTTGTAGCATCAGGAAGGTGGCTAAGTTGAGCCCTATTACTCTATGCTGGCTAGAAACATGAACATAGATTTAGGGCTGATATGAAATAACCCAGAACACAGCTTGTTTAAGAAAGGAAATTCATGCAAACTTCAAGAGGAAACGAGGCTATTGGTGAAGTCTGTGATTCATAAGGATGGGTAAGAAGAGAGAAGGCAAGATTACAATTCCTAGATGCAATTGTTGAATGTAGTGCGTCTGGCTGTTTATCATGCGTCTTATAAACTTTTATGTCATCTTGTGTTTTCTACTTTGAGATCACAGTGAGGAGGAGTTAGTACATAGCACATCTGCAATGAGGAAAGTAAATTACCAGTATGATCCTTTATCAAATTACCAGTATGCTGCTTTATCAATTTTGCCAGCAAATTAATAAAATGATTAGAATGAATGGATATCTGATAAACTATTTAGCACCATTTGATATGTATTTGAAGTACTATGCTGGAGATGATTTTTCTTTCTTGAATTTATTATCTACTCCTTTCATTCTACTTAGTGTTCAAGGGAGTGAAATTGATCAACTACTGCTGTATTCATTCATTTCCGGCTGGCCTGGGTGACACATAGGGTGGAATCAGCACAAGAGGAAAATGAAGGGGAAACATGAGCTGGGGGAATTATTTCCAGCTCGCTTCTTGTATGATGGTAGCTACATCTTTTCTCCACAGGTCACATAGCCTTATCTGACTTACTAGTACAATAAGTTTGGTATGTCTCCCTTAGATTTGAATAAATACTCCCTTTATTTGCCCTTAGGCTCAAAACTTTGATGGCTGCTACTGCTAGGGGCTGAGCTTCTGTCCTGCTTCTCATTTTCTCTAAATCCTCTTCACACTTGTAAAATATTATATTTCTCTTTAAATTTCTTCAGTTATCCCTCTTTATATGCCATCTGCTTTATGAAGGAGACAGGCTAAAGAGAATGCTAAATAATTTTCTTATTTTGATTCCTTTTGTCTAGCAGATATAAGGACGTTACTAAATTTATGTTAGTATTCATAACTGAATTGATAAGATAAAAAAAACTTATCAATGAAAAGTTGATATTTACAACATTTTGGTTGAAATTTTATCAATAGGGAAAGTGAAAAGGGGTGAACTAGAAAATATTTCTGCATAATTTAATGAGTGTTGAATTCTTCAATATTTTAATATATTTTAAGATATAAACTTTAAAAAGTAATTATCTATACCATCGCTGCACATTAAAATTCACATAAAATTTGTAGTTTCTACTCAACTCTTCAGCTACTGCTCTTGACTGAGTGCTTGGGTCCCACTAAAATTTATATATTGAAATCGTAACCCCTCAGGCCGTATTAGAAATGTAGAAGCTTCTGGAAGATGACGAGGTTATGGAGTTCACTTTAGGGTTAGACTAGTGTCCTTATACTAGGTCTTGGGAATAGAACCCTCATACATGGGATTAGGATCTTTGCAAAAGTTGCCCCAGATAGTTGCTCGCCTGTCCAACCTTTGAGGACACTGGTAAAAACCTAGGAAGAGTGGGAAGTTGATCATGGAATTCCCAAATCCTGGTACTATGAGAAGGAAAATTCTTTGATTTGTAAGTTTTCAACCATAATGTATTTGTTACAGTAGCCCAAAGTGACTAAGATAGACACATATTTATTTTTGTTAAGAATTCTAGAAGTATTTAAAGTACTTTTCACATAAATATTTCCTTGTTGAATTAAGGTAAATGACAATTCAATTCCCCCGTCTTTGTTCCACTCACATATGATTTCCTTACCAATGTATTTACTTTTTTTGTTTTTATCAATGGTCCAAGACACTAATGCCAAAGTATAGATCTTTTCATCTGCACGCAATCTGACCAACTATTCTTCATTGCCAACTTAATGGATTCCTTCATTAAGAATTCTGCACAACAGCATCACAGATTGGCTATTTTCATGTATTCAGTTTAGGTTAGAATCATATGTAGTCAGAAAGAATAATCTCCTTTTGCCTGAGTGTTTTGTAGACAGCGTAAAGCTATTGAGAAAAAAAAAATATTATGCCTTTTATTTCTCTTGTAGAAGACCTCTGGGCTTCCACTGAAGAGAATTCAATTCAGTTTCTGAAAGGAGAATATGCCTGTGCAAAGTTATAATACATGATTCTTTCTTCAATTCTTCTACTAAATAACAGTGTGATCTTGGGTAACTCATTTTCAACCCTTTCTGCAAAATGAACTCATTAAATAAGATTATCTCCAAGGTCTATTTAACTCCACAATAGTATAATGTTCACTGTAAATATTAGGTAGGAACAAAGAAGTAGAGTTACATGGCATCTTTGGATATTGAACTCCTCATGTTCTCTGAAATCCTCAAAGAATAATCATCCCCACATTCAGAGAAGAAAATCTAGGATTTTTATGTTGAATATTTAAAAGTTTACTACAGATGAATAGCTCCAAACTGGTAAGCTTATTTGAAACTCTGGAAACTAGTAGTAGCTAAACCTCTTGGGTTTGCAAAATTGGGCAGTAAATTGTATGACAAGGGGTTTTTCTCCTGAGATTTCCTGTTTGCTGCTTCTGGCGGGTTGGAATTAGAGTGAGAAAAGCCAGTTTTGTGATACCTTGTTACCACTGCTCCCCAGCGGAGTTTGGAAGTGTAGACACAATGACGAAGGTGATGAAAAGATAATAACAACAAAAGAAGAATTTCATAAAATTTTATCGGCTCACTAAAAGGTTGCAGGCTTAGCTCCAGTGTTGTTTATACATATTTGTATATTGCACTTATGAAATGAGCATTCTCCCTGGGGAGGAGAAGGGAGTTGTGTAATTATAAGCTGTAAACGAGGAGATCTCCTCAAGTAAATAAAAATGAGATCTTGAATTATAAGTCTAGACAAAAATGTAATATTACATGGAATAGAATCAACCTTTTAAGTTTAAAAGAAATCTTGGATATTAGACACAAAAATGCCCGGCACCTTTATTTCAGCCATGCTCATTGATACCAATATTTCTCACTTTCTCCCAACTTAGTTCTTTTCTGTTTTTCTTAGTGCACCATCCTTGTGGCTCCCAGCTAAAATCTCACATCACTTTTCTGGCTGCATACAACAAATATGGTTTTCTTCTCTGGGAAAGATATTATGACTCAGTGATTACCACAAGCCTTTCTTTTAAAACTCATTTTTCAGTGGATCCTATATCTATGATCTATGTTTTATTTTAACAGAAGTGTAAGATGAAACTTTTGCACTTGTCCATGTAAGTAAGCAGCTCTTCTAAACTATTTACAGGCACGGATCTTTCCTCCCTGACTCACGTCTACCTCTGCATCCTGCTGACGGTACTTCTGGCCCAGACATCTCAACAGTGCTTTCAGGTTGGTGTTCTAAGCATCACAAGCACCGCTCCACTGCACACAAGGCCTGTGCATTTTGGAAGCCTCCTCTCCTGCTCACATCTTCTCATTCTTGACAGATTGGTTTGCTGCCAAATTTAACTTAGACTCTTTTCCTTTCCTGAGTGGCAGGCCTTGTTTTGGGATCCAACGACTAGTACTTTCCTTTGTTGACTATTCTGCATTCCTACATAGAGTCTCCCTTTGTGATTTGGTACATGAAAGAAATTATAATTATTAGCATTTTCATTTTTGTCCTCTTATTATCCCTTATTTCTACTGAGAAATTATTTCCTTACTTATAGCTATCTTAGCCATTTTATTTGTGGAAGTACAAATATGTAATTTAGCACTTTTTAATATATGTTTTGTGCTCTTGCTCATGTGTATATATTTTCAAATTAAAATCACAAACTCTTGAGGCTGCAGTTGTGTTTTCTATGTTTTCTATCATCTACTATATCTAGCATACCATTATTGCTTTATAAAAATTCCCACTGTGACTTTTAGATGTGAAACATGAAAGTGATTTAACATTAGTAATAGATTTTATTTAGAATATATAGCATGGTGTATTTGTCTTCAGTTTAGTTCCACAGATATTTATTGAGCAACTAACATAGTGTCTTATACATAGTAACTTTCGATAAATATTTTGGTGTAGAATATTACCAATTTATCTGCACAGTGAATAGAGCCTTAGCAGGAGAGGAGGAAATAAATAACTTCTGGGACATTTTCTGGTTTATTAAACCCAGTTTTCTACATGTTAGTTTTAGAGTAGATTACATTAGAAGGGTGCACAAGCTCATTTGAGAAGATAATACAGGATTCTATTGTCAAAAGAGCTACATCATTGAACTTGAAATCACCGGAGAAATTAGGGAATAAGATAGTTTTTTGAGGCACGCTCCTTTGTACCCGTTGCTGGGGTTCTTTTCAGTGAGTCTTCAATGGGAAGTTTTAATAACCTAAGTTCAAACACATTTTATACAAGCTTACCATGAGGTGGCTATTGAGTATGTAGGGCCTATTTCATCACGTAGAATGTGGACATCAGAAAGCAACATAGGATGATTAATCAGTAGCCCTTAAAGATGACATCATAATGGCAGGTAAGCATGAAAAGAGCTTCAACATAACCCACCATTAAAGAAATTCAAATAAAAATCAAAATGACAGAGCACTACCAGACTCTCATACTGGAATAAGAAAAGAAACTCCATCAACACCAATGACCAAGACATCTTGTAAGTGTGTAGCACCACAGGAAATCTGATACCTGGGGTACAAAGAGGTCCTGTGACACAAGCCCATAATTCCAGCACACTGTGGGAAGCCTGGGCAGGAGCATCACAAGTTACAGTCAAACTGGGAAAGTTAGTAATTTGGCAGAAAAAAAGTGGTGCAGTCACTTTAGAAGGAAATTTCTTAAGAAATTATATTACATCCATGTATGACCAGACAGCTAGTGTACTCCCAAATATTTTCTCAAAAGGAAGGATAATGTGAGTTTCACAGAAACTTGTCCAATTTTGTATAGCAGTTGTATTCATGATTGTCCAAAACCAGAAACAACAAAAATGTCCTAGATAAATTCACCATGGGACAACCGTGCAAGGAGCGCCACTCTTTGGATGAAAGCGACATACTAATAAACTTGACACTGCTGATGAATTCCACGTGAGTTATGCTAAGTTACAGATCCCAAACTCCAGAGGCTAAATGCTCAGCACACCATTTATATAATATTCTGAAAAAGGACCACATTATAGGGGCGCAAGCAGGCCAGTGATTACCAGAAGCTAACTGCAAAAGGCCATTGGAGAAGACATTTAAGTTCATGAACATCATCTATGTCTCCTTTGTGCTGTTGTCTGTGGAAACACAAAAACACAGTGACCCTTCCTTGTCTGTAGCATTTCTTTCTGCGGTTTGAGTAATCCATAGTTAACTACAGCTCAAATATTTCAAATGAATAATTTCAGAAATCGGTAATTCCTGAATTTTAAATGGATTTTATTACACTACAGAGTTTAAAAGTTGCATTTTATTATTAGTTGCCATCATTTCCTTATCGTGCCTAATTTATAAATTTAACATTATCGTAGTTGCACATATATAGAAAAAATATAGCATATATTGATTTCTGGGGTTTACCTAAGGAAAAAATATAGTTTATATAGAATTCTGGGGAATCTCTATTGGAGAATGGCTTCACACATTAAGCGAAATGACTATGTATTTCAAAAACATTGAATTTTACTGTATGTGTGCATGTATTTAAGTAAATGGTGGCTAGTTGCTAAACCGTGTATTTGTAACATACGATGAATATCATTTATTACATAAATATGTTATAGATATATAACTTATTGTATAAGTTTACGTGAGAATATAATCACTTTTTAATCAGAAAAAAGTTAAGCACAAGCTCAAATACAGTCTCTGAAAGTTAAAATACTATGTTTATATGTGTGTATACATGTGTGCATGTGTGCATATTACATGTTCTTACAACAACATTGAAGGATAAAGCAGATGTTATGTCTCCATGGACTTCACAGTACACCTCCTATCATGTATCCTACTGTGATTTATGAACAGACATATTCTATGTTGTTCTCTAAGCTTCTGGATACAGAACCAAGGTCGCCTCCTCCTGTTTGGGCCTATGTTTGCCGCTTGCTTGTTTTGGTGCAGCGCTGATATTTGAGGGTTAGGGAAGAGATCTCCTTTTTGCAAAAGAGAAAACTGGGCCTCAGACTCATATATTGATTTACCCAAGCAGCCCAACCTTAGATATCTGAGATGTACAGAAAGTGGAAGTTCAAAAAAGAAAGGAATTTGTTTTCATTTTAAACATCTTGAATAATAAAACTGTTATAAGCAATTCAGTATTGACTGTATCATTTATTTTTCTAATAACCAACAAATATATGATAGGATTTAAATTACATGTATTCACATCAACATAATATTAGATATTTTTCTTCATTATTAACCTGAGTCTCATTCTCACAATCTGCAAATTCAAATATTTAGCTTGTTTTTATATTTTGTGGTTAATACTAACCGAGGAATTAATGTCAAGTTCTTTCAGTCCTCCTCATTCCAATTCATACTTACCGATATTGCGAAATTTTCTTCACTCCAAGAACACGGTGATAAAAACATGGCTCTTACTCACAAGGGTTCTATGGGGCAGAACGAGGAAGAAAAGGAAGTCAGACACGTATAGAAAGAAAGTTTCAAGTAGACAGACTCTCTGTG
This sequence comes from Ctenodactylus gundi, assembly GCA_004027205.1. NCBI lineage: Eukaryota > Metazoa > Chordata > Mammalia > Rodentia > Ctenodactylidae > Ctenodactylus > Ctenodactylus gundi. Next base: position 185,850 of record PVKB01001491.1, read on the forward strand.
TCTTGCATACTGGGCATAGTATATAACAATAACATTTATTTTTTATCTTCACAGAAAAAAAAAAACAATTCCTGAAGAGGTGAGATCTTGGAAGTAGAAATAATAGAATTGTGTATGTTTTGTACAAGGTAATCAATCTAAGGTAATATAATAATCTTAGCCCATTTTATTGGGCATTGCATATAACCAATTTTAACTGTTATGAGTAATATTGCAATGAATGCTTTTGTGCACTTAGATTTTATTTTATAGTGAATTATCCCCTTAGAATTCCCTAGTGGGGAATTACTGGGAATGATACGTATATACATATTTTCTGCCTTTCTTATATAATCCCAAATTGCTTATAAAAAGGCTTATACCTATTTCCAGTGTCATAAGCAATATACGAGCATACTGGTATTGCCAATATTCTGTAGTTTTGTGTGTTTTTTAACTTCTTTAAATTTTACTAATCTAATAGTTTTGGAGAAATGGAAGTAATTTTTGAGAGGATGAATTATTTGACCAAAAATCAGATAAGAGAAGGAACACAGCACATTTGGGGCAGAGCAGTGAGTATGATGTGGCAGAAATGATCAAAATGAAGCACTTTAATCATGTAAATCATAAAATTTTAGAACATAATTTTGTGATTCGAAACAAGAAGCAAACCGTGATAGATTCCTATTCTTTGATGGGGTTTTGGATTCATTTTTTAGAACTTGACAAGATCCAGTCCTCAGAAAAAATTCAGCACTGGGGTGTTTTATTTCCATATATACTTAGGAACAGTTACACAGCACCCTGCAGATGACACTAGGACCAGCTCTTTCATATTCTGCTCTTGGTAATATGGTCAGTTCTTCCACGGAAGCCTAATGACAGAACCCAGAGGGAATTTTTTTCTAAAGTGAGACTCACCAACTCCCAAGTCACTTAGAGGTGACAGAGCGAGGGACTCTGACAGGCCGCTCTGTCAACTTGAACATACAGTTTTAGATCAAGCCCGGAAACATTACTGTCAAAAATTACAACCTCGGCATTGATATAAATGTCGACAGCACCGTTTTCCCTGATAGTGGTATCAGAGCAGATTATGATTCACAAAGGACCATTCAACAAGCAATAATTTAGATGAACTGCCCCCCACTAAAGTAAAGAGGGATGAAAGGGGGTGGCAAGATATGACTGCAGAACAGAAGGTTTTATCAAGACAGCCACCACACTATGGCAATACACATCTCTTTTTCCTGGTGGTGAGAGTTTTTCATTAAGTTTCATATGAAGAGTAGCATTATAATGGAAATCTAAACCTTCCTCTGGGTCTGATGTATATTCCCTCTCATCCCTGTTACACACAACATTGTGTAAAATATTTTGAAAGAATAATAATGGTGTGTAATTATGAAGTAGATGGTGAATGTTTTCTAGTTATAAATGAAATGTCTCAGAAATCAAAAAATATGTGAAAAACAAAACAACATTTTGTGAAAGGGAAGTAGGTAGAGACACAGGTGTCATGCATGTCCTCTCTCTACATGTAGAATTGTCACTAACTTACCAGAGCCAAATCTTAGCTTCTCGGATAACATGACTTTATCTCAATCACTTATTTTCTGTGTTGCAACTCTCAAAGACATTATGTTCACTGGTATCATATAATTTTTCAAAAGCTGGTTTACATATTATTTAAATACTTTTCTACCATTTTTACCCTCAAGGCACTTGGCAGAAGTTTGGGCATTTATGTTATGGGGAATGTATTGAAATATTTGAATTAAGATGAACTGCTCTTGTGAATTGATTTTGTGTAAAGCAACACATACTTGTAAATCATCGAAGCGTCTTGTGCAAATATTTTTGGTTCTATTTGCTTTCAGAATAAAAGTTAGTTTAAATATTTCATACAGCCCAAATTGTTTGAATAATTGTTGAATGACTTATAAATTATGTTTCAGACTTTTGGGCAAATTGCCTAGTGTGAAATAGTCACTTCAATGAAGCTATATCAAAAGAATTCGCCTAGAGGGCTTTTCAATCTCGAATTCTGCATGTGCTTCCCAAAAGTCATGGACAATACTGTGAATGACATTCTGAAGATGATTGTGTTTTAACACAATTGGATAATGCTTTCTACCACTTTATACTTATATGCTCCAATGTCATTTTTCGATGTTGTAGTTTTGAATGAGGAGAATTTGTTTTGTGCATTTTGAGACGTACTTAAAACATATGTTGGCAATCGATATATATAAGAATCAATAAAGCATTCCTGTTATTGAAAATAGCAAAGCTAAAATGAGCAAAATAAAACAGAAATCAAAATTTAAAAATCACAGTAAATTAAAAGTAAAATAAAGGATGGAGAACTTTTTGAGACAGGTCTGATATAAACACTATTTAGAGTGAAATTTCCTGACTGATATGGGACATGCCTGTAACACAAGCACATCAAATCAGATTGGAATACCTCACTAGTCTCTTTGCCTCTCTCTGTCTATCTCTCTCTCTCCCATATGTACATATATATATATATATATATATATATATATATATATATATATATATATAATTTTGACCTGTATTTATCATAAAGTTGAGAATGAATTCAATATACATCTTTATTACTCTTTTCAGTGGATCATGAACCACAGCGACCTCATATTCTGGGACAAAGTAGAAATGTTACTGAGCTGTGAATACTTCACTAAGTTTCTCTGTCAAACTCAGACTTAATACATTAGGAAATGCAAATAAAACAATGCAGAGACTTCACCTCACCCCAGTGAGGCCCACATCTAGAACTCAAAAATCAACAATTGTTTAAAAGGATGTGGCAAAAAAAGGAACTCTTTTCCACTGCTGGTGGCAATCTGGTTCAACCATTATGGAAAGTAGTCTGGAGATTCCAAAGAAAACAGAGAATGGAAAGTCTATTTGGTTCAGATCCTGCCTTACTGAACATATTCCCAAAGGAAATAAAGTCAATACTCTAAAAAAGACACATGTGTTTCCATCTTTATAGCAGCACCATTCCTAAGAGCTAAATCATAAACACAACCTACCTGCCATCAACAAAGGAATGGTTAAAGAAAACGTGGTACCTATCCACAGTGGAATATTACACAGGCATAAAAAGACAGATATGAAACATTTGAATGAAAACGGGGCCACCTTGAGTCAATAATACTTAGTGAAATGGACAAGAAACAACAAAAATGAATGTAGATGATGGCTACTCTTCTGAAATCTACAAAAAACACGGCATAGAAAGGCCCAAGGCAGGTGGCCGGGTAGAAAGACGGACAAAGGCCTCCTAGGAAAGGGATGGATGTTTGAAAGGAGTGGGCAGGGATTACCCAAATCCCATGTCTACAATGTGCTATAGAATTTGGAATTCACATATGTATATAAAATTTTAAAAATAGAAATCTTAATGTTCATTTAAAATGAAAAATGGCTTAATATTTACAATCTAAATAAGAGAGGTGGTTAATTTTACAAATAAATGTCATTTATTCCAAGCAGTGTGCATTCCACTGATCTTAGTTGAATTAAGAAACATTCACCGATATGAATTTTTCCCTGAAATTTGCCTAATAGAAAAATGAATATTTTTTTTCCAAAAGCCAATTGGATTACTTCATAAAGGCCTTGTCACTAATATTTATTTGTCTTCTAGAAATAATATTTTCCCATTTTTCTAGAAATTGTAACTACTAAAGATTTATATATGCAATACTTGAGAATGGAATAATGTAAAAAGAATCTCAATCCTCTTCAAAAAGACAATAGCTGTCAATATTTTGGCACATGATCAGTCACTTCCTGATTTTAAAATATATTGTGGGAACATATTTTATTATAGCTATCATACTTCAAAGCAATTTTTTAAATTAAGGTCAATTTATATGTTAGCTTAACAAGCTCACACTATCTCAATGATTTAACTTATTCCTTATATTTGCCTTTATTGACATAATTCTGTTCCAACAATCTGATTCTGCAAATTCACTTGAAGATCAGAGTAAAAAAGCACGGGCTTGAAAAGGCAGGACGCAAAAAACGGATGGTGTTGACGGAGCATCCAGCAGGCCACATGGAGCTGTGTGATGATAATAGCAAGAGTCATGATTATTATGACACCCATTAATATCTATATGAGTCATACCTTTTCCTGAGTGATATACAAGGACTCTCAAAAATTTTTTTAAGTTAGAAATTATTTTCAAACCAGTATGAATTTTGGCTGAAAAAAAATTGAACATCGAAATCTTAGAAATTTTGACCAAAGTCAAAATTCATTATATATACTGCATTGTATTCTAATACATATTATATTGTATTATATCATATTATATATCATATATTACATTATATTATGTTATATTAATTCTAATATATCATGTTCTTACATATATATATATGATATTCTCCCAGACATAAATGTTTGTAACATGGTTTATCTACTTTTATTAATTATCACAAATTCTTTTTCCTCAATTTGATGATGTAGATAATTGTACAAAAAATGAAAAGCTATAATGGACTGGATATATCATAATAAAAAGGTGAATTTGACATACGTCATTGCAAATTTTTATGTGGCATATCAAATTTAGTAAATTCTGACAATTCAAAGATAATTTAAGTGATGTTTTCCCATTAGAGATGATGATTTAGAAATATCTCCTTGGTCCAGGGAGCATAATTAAACAAGATTCTCCATTCATTTTGGAATGATACAAAAAACGGCCCCATTCTTCTTTTGACATTACTTGTGATTTGGGTTATTTCACTGGGAATTCCTTTGTCAGAAAGAAACTTCTGAATTTATTAGATTATAAAGGGAAAGCTGGATAGGCCTAGATCTGAAATGGTTAATATGATTTGGCTTTCCTGACTTGCAATTCTAGATGTTAAACAGAAGGCACAGTTTGGATTGAACACCAACTCAAATGGAAGCTCACTACCACTCGGCTCTGGTCGTGGAGGGTATAGGAAAGAATGCATGTTCCTTCCATGACCCTCACCCTCCATTACTCTAGTTCTATTTCCACAAATTCACAGCTTGCATGTTGGACTCTGTGCCCGCCCAATTGTCATTATTTAAGAGAGGAACAAAGCCCTTCTCCCTGGGCTGTATTAGTGAACTCTGTCCAAGGTCACAAGGTTGCCCTGGAAACACCAAGTAGAGTCTGAAGATAAATGCATTTCCGCAAAATGCTACCTTTGTCATAGCAATTCAGATTCCTAGGGGAAGCTGCCCTGTTGATTTTCTGGTGACAGAAGTTGCACTCTGCTGTAGAGAAGGTGAAAGGCAGAAATTGGGCAGGATGGCGGTTTGGCCACTGCAGGTGTAAGCCCTAATTGGGGGATCAGGTGCTCATAAAGAATCAGCACAGAGAGTAAGTCTACTGGCTTGGAGAAAAGAACCACGGGGAGCCGACACTCAGGAACCCTAACAAAGACCCCTTTAAACCCTACTCAGTAGCTTTGTTCCACTCCAGCTGCACCTAATGAAGTTATAAATAATTCTGCTCTGGCCATTCCAGATTGACCAGTCAGCCATCACCAACTGAAAGTCTTTCCTTTTACATATATCGTATTGCTTTTAGTAAACTTGCTTTTATTAATAGCCATAGGATGTAATTATTGTTGTCATAAGTTCCTAACAAAATTAGTTTAATGGTTTCCAAGAAACTCAAAGATATATAGTTTGGTTAGAAGTAGTTAAGGAAACAATTTTTACTATTTTTCATGAAAAGAAAAATCTAATAAGAGAGAGAATACAGAAGTGGGAGAAGGTAGGAGAGAGTTCAAAGAGCTTCCCAGTGTTACCTTCACCAATTTGTAAAATAGATTTGGGTCCAATTCTCCTAAACAAAATGAGTTTCTCATTTCACTTGATTTCTTTTCATGTGAAAGTTAAAAAGTAAAGTCGAACAGCCATCAGCTAAAGAAATTGGCTAATTCTTACTAATGCCCAGTCTACAAACATGCACTTGTTGTCTGTGACCTCAGAGAGATAACTTGGTGATATTATTTTACTACACATGGAAAATTGAAAAGCAAAAAAAAAAAAAAATCAGTGTTTGAAGCAATGATTTTTCCTGTTCCTACAAACAGGTGTCTAACACTTAGTAGAAATGATCTTGTTTAATCTTCAAAATAACCAAAGAAGATATGTATATGTTGCCCTCAAAATTACAAGGGGGAGTCACACAATGTGTCCATGACTAAGTAGTTGGTAAGTATGACCAGAAGCCTTTTCAGACGTAGGAGAACCCAGGAATTGGAATTTCAGAATATTTTTAACCACCCATTCCTATGATCTCTTCTATTATTTTTACTGAATTTCTGTGTCACCATCTCATCATCAGATTGAAAGAAATCTAGCTGTAGATAGTAGTTTGTATGTAACAATTTTGTATTTCAACTTTTACATTTTTTAAGTTTCCATATTTAGGAGAAGAATATTTTTAGAGAAATGTGTTAATGAAATATTCATCAGCAAATTCACTCATTGTGGTTGCCATTTGAGTAGCATTCATTAGCAATATAATTCAGCGTCTTTGGCCACTAGGCTATGCTTTTGTGAAATGTATGTTTAATTACCTTGTCTAGGGTGGATTTACTCTTATTAACAACTGGCAGGATATTATATCCTTAGAGTGGAGTTTTTGTGGCTAGCACAAATGACACCTCAAACAATCTTATGCATTGTGCCGTTTTCTTTACTGCTCTCATATTTTTTAACAAAAATTTCTTTGTAGATTTACTGCAGCATATGAATCATTGTCATATTTTTCTTTTTCATTTACAAACCCTTTCTTTACATAATTTTCTATAATATTGTTTCCAGAACATTTTCATTTTTCTCAATTGTGGTCCACAAATCAATCAGGTTGATATTTAAATATGTTGATAAGTAAAAACATCACGGACTTCTCTTTCCATCTATGTAATCTTGCATCAACTAATGAAAAATTGGCAATTTCCTATTGTTTTAAAATTTCATTTGCTAAATTTTTATAAATATAAATCTGTATTAGAACTCTCTGTTCATCTACTATTTTGTCACACCACAGAGTTAATAGTTCTTCCAGTGTGAATATAATACTTCTTGTTATGGGGAGGGTAGATCACACTTTCTTACTTTGCTACCCCTCTGCAGCAGGGTCTCCATAACTCTTGTTCCATTGCATTACTACAGATATTTTACAATTGCAACAAGATAGCATAATTTCATTTACTCATAAGAATACACAAGAATGGTAACTTTGAATAGTATTTCAAGTCTTTAAAATTTTTGAAAACTGACTCAGTCTCTGAAAAGAGAATTTGTTCTCTGTTGTCTGGAGAAACTGCTATAATAATCAATATATTAATTAGAATTTTTTCAAAACCATCTTTATAAATTTTAGTTACTTTTAATTAATATATCCAAAAAGTTAAAAGAAATTTAAGGCTTATAAAGCAAGGACTGATTCTTTAATTAAAAAATAAGGAAATAAATAACAGCACTGGAAAATTTAAAAAAGTATATATATATATATATATATATATATATATATATATATATATATAAAATAGTGGACATTAGAAGATCAATAGAAGTTTTAGAAAATAAAGTCAAGGAAATAATAAAAAAACATATACTATGAGATCTGACTCATTTTTTCTCACCATATATATTTATATATATGCAATGCATGTTTATAATGAAATTGAGAGTTTGGTGCACATATATATCACATCAGCCTTACAATCCCTTCCCATTTTTGGCCCTCCCACACTTTGCCCGTTTCCCTAACTCAAACTATCACACCCGCTTGTTTTTCATAGAATGCCAGTATTTTGGGTTTCCAAAACCAGCGAAACCATGCCTTATTTAACACATGTCATATTTAATCTTCTGCATCTGCCTCATTTTACTCAAATCACCTCTCCTTAGCTCAGCTTCCCACTCCTAGAATGGGCAGCAGTGGCCAAATTTTGATTCCTCCTCTCTGAGTCCAACAGAGCCCCTTATTAGCATATTTGCCAAGAGTTCTTTTTTTTTTTTCTGTATTTTACTATGTCTTTGGTGAGATTCTTTAACATGGGCTCACACACCAGGCCACATGAGGAGAGAAAAATAACAATGTAATTCATAAGGCTAGAAAATATGAGAAAGAAAAAGAGAGAAGTTAAATTTCATATACCTTAGCTGAGTACTGAAAGGTAAATGTATATTGAAAACATGTTCAGTTTTTATAAAATATTTTAAAACTATGTGTGCAAGAATTTATAGATGAATAGATAGATAAAATTATAAAACATATCTGGCAAAATGTTAGTGAAATGTGAGTATATAATCTATGAAAGTTTAAAAATTCTGAAATAACTATGTATGTCATATCTATTGCTTTAAGTGTAATACACGTGTGATACAGATTTAAGCTCATTTAATGTAGCAATTCGATATAGACTTGAGTTTATTATAGCAATTAACTTATTAAGTCTTTGGTGTAAGTTTATCCTAAGAAAAGTGATTGATGTAATGATAACTTTTAGTTACTTCGCCAATACTAAAGCACTAAATTCACTAATTCTAGGTTCATAATTTATTCCTGTTTATTTTGAGTCAATATTATTTATTATAAATTTGTAGTTGTTAGGGTTTTCTTCTAGCATGTCTTATTATTGTTTGCCAAGTACTTTATGTGCATATTATTTTTCAGAAAAAAATTTTAAGATTCTAGAATTAAGTCATTTTCTTCTGAACAAAGTATTTGTTTACAGCTGCTAGGTAGGTATCTGGTAGCATCTGTCCCATGAATAGCATCATCGCTCTTTCATGAGCTAATGTGTTTAGTATCATTAGTTATTTTCTATCAGACAAATAAACTGAAACAAGCAAGCAATCTAATAACTTACCACCATCACAATAGGAAAACCCTAGTAAGTTGAATTCAGTATTTCATAAAACAAGTTTTCCACATAAACCAATAAAAACTTTCTCTGACTTTCAGAAATAAATGTTTGCTTAAATCTAAAAATTAGTTGTCTCAGATGATAAATAATAATTTTAGGCCTTACTATTCAAAACCATATCAACAAGTCAATAAACCCTTTGCACAATAAAGTTTTTACTGTTATTAAATTTTAAATTTTACTAGGTAGCACTTAGAAGAAATCTGAAGGAAAAGGTGTGAAGAAAACAATGGAAAATGTGGTTTTTATGAAAAAATAAATCCATAAATGAACATAAGAGAATTATAATTAGTGATTATGTGTGTGTGTCTGAGTGTAGATTATTAGATATCTCATAAAAGTAAAAGCATATTTTAAGAAATTAATCAGATACCAATAAATTCAGCTTATGTCTAAAATATGGTTGTTAATTTTAAAGAAAATTACAATAAAAGTTCAAAGAAAATGTCAAGGGAATAGTTTTCAAAAGCTGAAAAATAGAGGGTTAGGGTTTCACTGAAAACTTTCTGTGTCAAAAACGTTCCTTTTATTCGTATGTCTTTGTAATATATGTAATAGAACCTCTCTTTTTAATTTCTTCATTTTTTCTTTAATTTTTCTATTTTTACCTTCTCATACTCTGGTTTTCTCACATTAGAGAAACTGTGGGATATTTAACCTTCTGTGTCTGATTTCTTTTACTGAGCTCTGTGATTTCAAGGTCTTACAAACTTAAACTCAAGTTTATCCTCTTTTAGGGAAGAGTAGTACCCACTGTGTAACTATATTATGTCTTCTTCATTCATTCACCTGTTTATGGACATACTAGCCGATTTCAAAATTTAGTTGTCGCAGTTGTGCTTGTCTAAACACAGATGTACACGTGGTACTGTTTCATGTTGTCTTTGACACTTTGGGGCAGATACGCAGAGTTGCAGCTGGGTCAAAAGGCATATTTGTTTTCAATTATTTGAGGAATTTTTAGTACCAGTTTCCATTGTGGCCTTTAGCAATTTACCATACCACCAGCAAAGAAGAAGTATTCTTTTTCTCCACAATCTCTCCAGTATGTGTTGGTTTTGAGTTGTTGATATCCACCATTCTCACCAGAGGTAAATGGAACCTGAGTGCTCTCTGAATTTGCATGTCTTTAGTGGTGGCTAAAGATGCTGAATATCCTTAATGAATTTCTTGGCTACTCATACTTCTGAGAACTGGCTAGTCATTTCTGTTGCCCATATTTATTTGTGTGTGTTTTTTTTTTATGCTGGATCTATTTTTTCATGTCTTTGTATATTCTAGATGATAGCCCTCTGTCTGAGGAGTCACTGACAGAAACCTGAAAAATATCAATGCAATTGCATAGCAATTATAGAAAAAAGAATGAAGGAGCAGAGTGACATAAAAGGATTTTTTGTGTAACTGGATATTTATATTTAATTTGAAAGGGTTCACGTATAATGCATGAAACTCCTATATAAATATGTACTTAAGACCAAAAATTTTAAATCTATTACCCAAAAGAGAAAGCTTTCAAAGAGTAAAATAGTCTGCTATTAAATATTCATCAGTGCAATGAACTCTAAAAAAAAACCAAGAAGTGTTAGTTTTAACTTTCCAAGAGATTAGGCTATTTTAAAATTATAATTTCTATTGATATATCCAACTAAACTCTTCATCAACACTATGAACAGAGCAATCACATTGTCCAAAAAGGAAGAAATTACAAAGCTTACTTTGTTTTGTTCTTGGTAATATGTTGGTATACAAGCTGAAGCACAAGTAGAGCTACAATGCACAGAAATTACATGGAATATTAGAACTAAAAGGTATGAATGCATGCCTCTATCATCTATCTGTCTATCTATCTATCTGTCTGTCTATCTATCTATCTATAACAAATGGAAGAAAACCCCAGAAACACATATTCATTTCTGTGTTCAAATTCGCCTGGACTTTCACAAGAAGATAGAAGGTTAAAGAAAGATATTATTTGAGAGCAAGAATTAAGAGAAGAAAATAGTAAAGTTTGAAAAAATAGTGCAAATAATGCATCATTTTTCACCTCTTTCTTGCCTCTTGTAATTACCCTTCTACTCTTTTGTAAAGGTTTAAATGCTAATATAAAAGAAAACACCAGATTCTGAATTAATTCACTCAAAATTACAATTTCTAGATCAATCAATTTTTCCTACAGATGACAACATTCAATTATTTTTTGTGACTGAACTATATCAAAATTTCTTTACCCACTCACGTATTGACACAACAAACCTGGTCTCAAACTATGGTTAATAGACCTGGGTATACAGGTAACTCTATATACTGCTGACTTTCAGGTCTTTTAGTACGTATCAAGAGCTAGAATACTTAGAGCAAATATTAATGATTGTTCTCTTTTTTAGTTTTTTTGAAAATCCTATATGTTGATTTGTGTAGAGTCTGTATTAACTGCCATCAACAATGTAGAAGGGTTCCTTTTTCCTGCTTCATCACCTGCACTTGTTGTTTAACGCTTTTGCTGCATTAAACTCTTGGATGTATTTGATCAAACATTCCCCCAAATCCTCGAAAGCTTATTTTTTTTCTTTTCCTTACTGCAAAGAATTGTCAAAGCTAAGACGTGAAACATCTCCGTGATCCTCTTCTGATAAAAGGAAGCTTGTACCCTTCAGGCTTTGTCTTCAAAATGATCTTCCTCTCTTTACAAATTGAAAAGGCAAAACCAAAATATCTAAAAATATAAAAATTTCTGTCAATAGTCTTCAAAACTAACTTAGAAAAATAAATTTTAATTTACATGTACTTACATATAATTGATGTTCATTGGCATGTTTGAATACTTTTGCTAAAATTCATTACAATGGTAAACCTAGCAACATATAAAAAAGGATGAATTAAAATCAGTGTCATTTAGACACCAGGAAGTTGAAACTGTTGTTAGTAATTTCATAAAATAGTCAAATACCAATTTTTTTATGGATATTGTACACATTTTGAAAAAAAAAACTTGAAATCAGTTAATGCCTTGGAAGGATTAAGCTTGATATGCACAATATTAGTAGAATATCTCTGATGTTTAATGAAATAACCACCCTTGAAACCCCCACATTCTATTCAGTTAGAAGCCTGAAGTCAAACCTGCATATTACTATTTCAAACATTCCTAACTGTCTGTGATTTTATTTGAGAACGATTGCTATAGTCTATACAAAAAGACAATAATTTTGGTCACAGAAAGCAAAGTCAACATTATCAGTGCTAAGTGTAGTCACCAAGGAGGTGGGAGCGAGGATGAAAGCGGGAGTGAGAGGATGATGTCAAATACCAGCGTGGACATTAAGAACGGATTATAAGGTATTATACACAAGTGTAGAACAAAAATTAATACTTTGCCATCTTCCACCAGTTAAGGACAACACAAAGAAAAGTTTGAACTAGAAAATAGGAACAGAAATTTACAGGGACCATTATTCACAACTCAATAATTAAATAACGCCTAGACTTCACGAGTCAAAGAACAGCAGTCAGCGACACACCTTGGAGGTAAGGAAGCAGTCTGCAGAGGAGGCCACTCAACATCTGTAGGGTGGTTCCTTATGCAAACATTTCTTTTGCTTAGCAGAGATGGGCTAGAAGCTTGTAGTTCAAATCATCTCAAAATAAAAGAATTTTAATATACATATGATATATATTTGCTTCCATTATATATGATTATGTTACCTTAACATCTTAACTAAATAAAAATATAAGACAAAAAAAACTACTTGAGGACTGTGTTAGTTGTATAAGTAATTAAAACAGTAAGCTCTATTGCACCCATTGTTTAATAGGTGACCACAACTTCAGCTATAAGAATTTTTGACAGGAAAATAATTTGGTAATCAAAGAAAATAGGGCTGAGGCATTACTCAGCTAAGCGGTCAGAGTGCTAGCCTTGCGGGTGCAAGGCTCTGGGTTCAGTTTTTTATTACCACCTTAAATGGACATGGTAGTGCACACCTGTCATTCAGGAGGGTCAGGCGGGAGGACTGTCATGAGTTCGATGCCAGCCTGGACTACATATACGAGTTTAGGAGCAGCTTGGCTTACAGAGCGAGAACCTCTCTCCAAAAAAGTACAACAGTAAAATTATCATGTATGAGAGAATTGTGAAGAGTTAATGAGGCAAAAGAAAAAAGCGTCAGTGTCTATGGAGTAGATCTGCTGTAGGAAAGATTAATTGATCACAATGTTGAGTTACTTTCATATAAATGTACAGAATTCATGGTAGCATTCCTATTTGCAAATGAAATCTGTTCACATTCAACAAAACAGCGTGTCTACATAGATTTTTTTTTTTCTGTGATAAAAGGACCATGTCATGGAGAAGATGGTGCGGCACTGGAACACCACCCTGACAGCAGTGGGCATGATTTTGACTCCCAAGAGCTTACACTTTGTTATGGAAGCAAAACTGAAGTGTTGATGATAGAAGGTTAGGATGATGACATGAGGCAGTTGGCATTTTAGGGCTGTCGTACAGAAGCAGAAGGTCACAGGAAATGAGGCAGGGAGGAAACGCACAGCCCTGCGATGGCCTCCTTTGAATCCCTCCCTAAAGCGGAGCCTAGGAAATGCCCATCTCATCACCTGCTGTTCTTCAAATGTGGAAACTAGATTGCCACCTGACATGTATATGTGTCTGCGGGATTGGGTTATTGCTAAATCTAATGATGTGTAGGAAGGCTGTAACTCCTTCAGTTTATAGATGATATTACTAGAAAAATAAAGGCATTTCAATTAGTTTTTAGATATTTGAATTATGAAGAGACTGCAAAAGCTTCTTAATTTTAGGAGCAGTAAAAACTGAATTGGTCTTATGTGAAATATTAAAAATGCAAACAATTTCAGGAGAATGATTAAATAAATATTTCAACAAGTCATTGCTGTATAAATAGGAACATCAAGAAGACACTTGGTAGTTGGAAAGCAGTGAAGACAAATTTTTCTGGAATTGGTCATTTTCTCCATGATACTTAAAGGCTACAGTAATATAATTTTAAATAGTCATAAATTTAAATTCATAAAAATCACATTTTTTTGAGCAGTTACGTTTTGCTGAACAAAATTATAAATACTCTATCCCAAAACCTAAGATAAAAACATAATGGCCTCTAATTTTTAATGAGGAAAATGAGGCCTAGAAAATTTAAACTAGTTGCCAGGCATTCATAATTAATAATGGCACAGCCTGGATGGTGTAATAGGAGCACATAAATGAAGAGCCTGAACGCTTCACTTCTACCAAAGAGTGCTTCAGACTTGAGCCATGGACAGTGGCATGAGGTGGAGTCACAGCAAGAAGTGCGCACTTCTGTGTCCTGGAGCAGAATCAACCTCACTTTACCCAATGCGCACTATACTAATGAAACCTTGTATGTGTAAAGAACAGAAAGCTGAAAGAAGCCCATGCCTGCTCCAGTTTCCTCCAGCCTTGTGACCTGGGAATATGTAATCTTTTTTATGACCAGTGTTTTTGTTCCTTTGAAATAGTGATGACATTCTTTCTTAGTGGGTACTCCAAAGACTGTTTGGAACATCAAATATAACATCAGATATTCAAACTCAGAAGTTGGGGTTTGTGCATACAGCCATTAATTTTTACATATGGGCATAATTTACTAGTGTAGGATTACAGTGGCTCTGTTGTAGTTTATGTGAACTTGCACATAAATTTGTGAGAGTTGTCTTTTTTCTCGGGTACTATAAAATGCACAATTAGGGACTGGAGGGATGGCACAGCCATTAAAGAGCTTGCCTTGCGAGTGCGAGGCCTTGAGTTTGATCCCCCAGAACCACATGTACCTCGGCATCATAGAACGTGCCTGCCTGTGATTCTAGAACTCAGTTAGCAGAGGCAGAAGAATTGCAGAGTCTAATGCCAGCCTGGACTATGCACTGAGTTCAGCACCAGCCTGGACTACAGATTGACACCCAGTCTCAAAAAAAAAAAAAAAAAAGCACAAATAGGACTTTGAATTGGCTAGTAGAATGGACTGTTTCTGAGAATATCGCATGTCTCTCTACATTTTATCATCAGATAAACATTTTGCCTTTTTAAAGACTATTTTCTCAAAAAATATTGATCTATGTGATAGACTTACAAAAAAGAGATTCTCTGTCCTCCCAAAGAATTGGCTTCCTAATTTCTTTTGAAAGTATGGTGATTTTTTTACCAAATTTTCCAATACAATCAATATGTTGCTTCTCTTTAAGACAAAATACATGCATGCTTGCTGCCTGCTATAAAGAGTTCGGCTTCCTGAGCTCTGTGTCTTTACCCAGCACAATACACTGCCCTGGCCAATGTCACTTCTCTTTTCTTTCTGGTGCACTGTGGAAACTGTGGCTTTGGAAACACACACACACACACACACACACACACACACACACACACACACACACACACACGAAATACTGATAACTTGACTGCTAGTGCCAGATGGATACATCTTAGAACCATAGCTTTTATGTCTCTTGCCAACATCCATGTAATTAAGATAGGCTGAATTGATGGCCTATGTGTAGGAAAAAGCCTCAGGCTCTTCACAGTGCTTGACTCAGCTTAGCCCAAGATGACCACCTTTATGCTGCCATTGTGAAAATACAGGGTCTCTAACAAGGAAGGAAGAGGTCAACTGGTTTAATGGGAAAAATAATTAGGAAAAATAATGCAATCTGAGTTGGGAAGAACATTTTGTCTGGGACATGGCTTGATTAGAGGACAAGTCCATATCTCTTTTCTGCTTTCTAGTTACGGCCACTATGTTACCATCCTCTCCCAAGGGTGGAGTGGTTCCCTCCTTCCTCCACATTACGTACATACTAACTAATTAAAGAACGGTGGTCACGATCCCAGTTGGGACATTTAGATTTTCCACACACCCAACTATTTATATCTTCTAGCTGTCCACCTAATGGCCACTTTTCACCCCTTAGCGCTCTTTAGTGACTGGGAGCATATTATTTGGTCTCCCAATCTGGCTGGCCCTTTCTCATGTGCTTTCTCCTGTTTAAGGCTATCCTTCCTACTGAACTTCTTTCCTGTAACAGCGCTCATCTATTTGCATAATGACTCGTCATCTGCAGAATTTTAACTCCCAGTTCATTGATAAAAGGTTTAATACTTAGTTCTTTATAGTTCCATTCACTTTTATATATTTTCAAAATATCAATATCAATAGCTATTTCTGTCTATAGTTCCTCTCTCTCCCTTTCAAATATCTTATCTGATTTACTAAAGAAAAAAAAGTATCTGAAATTTGTTGTTATATAGCTTAGTAATTGATTCAGTGGCTTTTTCAAGTAACTTACACAAATGAGCCCAAGTACTTTTTTTTTTAATATGTGTATAGTTATGGTAACATTTTAAGAAAATGACAAATGTATGTAATATCTAGCCCATAATAACTACCTAGTAATGAATTGCATTCTATTCTTTCAAGTCATACTTTATAATTATAGGAAATATGTTTTCTTTATCCATATTCTTTGTCTTTGCAAAAGACACTATCACTTTCTGAATGTTCCAATAGAAATCTGAGACCCACCTTTAAGTGTCTCTTGCGTGTATCTCCCTCCTCTGCTGCTCACGAAATTTTCCTTGTGCTACCTCGGAAGTCTGTGCAGAACTCAAGTCCCTTTGCTCGTGTGTGTGCTCTCCCACCACTTCAGAGCTGATAATCTTTACTTGTCACTCTAAACCACCAAGTCTTCAATCTCTTTCCATTAAACCCACTGTTCACAAAACGAAGAATTTAGCCCAAGGGCCAAAGCTTCTGTGCATTTAAGACACACTCCAATATCAGGAACAAAATGTACAAACTTTCACAGAATCATTTTCGAAGTTCTGTGTGGCCTGATCACAAACCATCACTCTCATCTGTCAAACTTGATGAAAATCATGCTTACATTTCTAAACAGTAGTACAACAGTACAGAAGGAGAAGATGATGCTAATGATTTTACGGAGTCTCAGCTGAAGAGGACAATCATGTTGTCAGGTCGTGAACTCCAGGTGATGTAACCAATTCTACAAGTGGTACCTGATGAATCCAAAGGATAAGTAACTTCTTCATTCTCCTCCTGCTCATCGGTCTGTTAGCATATTCCAAAAGCCAAACTCAACTCAGATCATGAGAACAAGGAAGCCCAGTCAGTGGTCGACTGGGCAACCTCCAAGACCAAGGAGCAAAATATCGAATCAAGACTATACGGAGGAAGATTGAAGTAAAAGATGGCTGGTGTATGTTGAGTTGCCGCTCTAGCCACAATTCCCGCTACTATTACAGTGCTGGTGGTGTTATTGGTACACTGATTACTTCTATTTGTTCTTTATTTGGAAATTTAAAAATACATGCTTATTTGAATTTCTAGGTAATTGAACTCTGGTCAATTGAGGCTGTATTTGTTTGAGCATTGCATATATTTATTGATGTAGGTTTAAGGGAGCAACTGATATCACTGTTTTCATTTCTCCTATCTTTACTTCTCTATTCTCAATTTCTTTCCCTTCATTTGTCATCAGAAGATGGTAGGATTCATAAAAATGAATGAAAAATGAAATTCTCATAATTAAAAGTCAAATATCCACACACATGCTTGTTATTAGAATAAGGGACAGAAAAATTATTTTACATTTTATAAAAACCAAAGATGGCTTTCTGGCTTTTGTCTAATCAAAGCACACACAGACAAAGGAAAAATGATATAACGCTTCTTTTTCTCCCACTGTGATTTTCATTCTGGGTCACTATATTTCTCTTACTTACCATTTCATACTTTAAAAATTTCTGTCAAATTAACTGCCAAAATTAGAACAGAGGATATCCTAGAACAACCTCAAAAGATACAATTTTTTTTCACAGGTTTGTGTCTTTAATTTCAAATTCTAATTAATGAAATCCATCATGGTGATTCATGTTGCTTCGCTGTATTGGCCCATCTTTATCAGCCTTTCCCCCCACTGCTCTATGACATTAATTAAGGGGGACGTAAACAAAATTGTAGGTGGTACAAAGGGGAGGGAGATAATAAATGGGATAAAAAAGTTTTTCCATACATAGCCTCAAATCATTTTGTTCTTCACCGGTTAATTTGACTATGCAGATGGTCGAAATGGGGTCACTTACTTCCGTTCTTCAGCAGAAGCATCATAAAAATCCTCTCATCTTTTTTTTTGTTTTTTTTTTTTTTGTTTTGTTTTTTGTTTATTCTAGGCCTCCAAACACAGTTTCATTTTAGAATTCCCACTGTGACACTTTTGAAATTTTCTCTTGTCTCTTATTTACAATTAATTTTGTAAAACTATATAAATGGTCCAGGTCTCCATAGAGAAAATGACGCCAAAGGAAAAGCAATCAACATGTGAAAATAGATCATCCCAGAGACACAGAGTGTTCCTGCCTAAGTCAGCACAGCTTCCCATAAAATTCCAGACTGACTCAGCACACAAGGGCGGCGATTAGTTCTCCAAAGCATCTTTCTGTTTCTTTTATGACCTAGCAGCAAGATTTTAGGAAGTTCATAATCAGAAGAATGAAACTGGATTCTTAATTAGCAAGATCACAAAAGGCATTGATAGCCCCATTAGGAATAAATGAAGCCCTGGCGTATACAGACACACAGTTGAGCTACTTTGTTGTGCAGACTTCCTGAGTTTGGAAAGTAAATTAAAAACACTATTTCTAAAAATTTAATGCAGTTACATCCTGTGTTCCAAAAATACTTAAAAGATGTGCATCGAAGGGAAAAGTATGGCTGTCTTTATATCTAAATTTTCTCAAATATCAGAGCATATCAGTGGGGTTTATACAGCTATGATAACAAAATCTCTCTTTGAAAATATGCACATCATTAGGGAACCTTCACACTACTGATTCATATATGTGAAAAAGAAGTTTTACAGTTCCAAAACACTGCAGATTAATAAGTGGATATATCAATATCTATCTTCTTCTTGCCTTAGCCTTCTGTGACCCAAGATTAATCCAAACCTCAACTTGTCACAGTAAACCTGATAATAATCATTAACAAAGCCATAAATTATTTGAAAAATTACCATTATACACTTAGGAAGGAGCCAGAAAATTATTTTCTTACTACTCTATTTTAACTGAAAATTGAAAAAAAAGGAAGATGTAATCACTACATTCTCAAAATTTGCAACTAAGTTAATTTGTGACTAAATTTTCATTGAAACGAATGTGATAATAACATACCGATGTAGCTGATGTTGAGGAAAACGTATTATTATTTCATATACTTATTGCTCATGAACAATATTTTCTTATAATATAAAACTATCATCTTGTTATTTTTTGTTATGAGTCATCTCTTTTGAGATTTTGTTGCCTGTTTTTTTCTGTGTTGTAGGAATACTTAGTAATCTTTGTCGTTTTTTAAGCTCATCTTAATTCAGGGCACTCTTCCTCTCATATCAATCCAACAAAAAGAGAAAAGTAAAATTTTCTTTTTGGAGAAGGAGACTGGGCCAAGAGCCACTCCTCATGCCTAATCGTTAACATAGACATGTGAAAGTACTACAACTCAAAGAGGACTCGTCACTAAAAGTCTACTCAAATTTGTTACCTCAAGCAGAGAAGCTTCTAGCCTTTGCTTTCACCTTTCCAATTGTCCTGATTTATGTACTTACAGTGGCGACTGAATAATTTCTAAGACTGATTCCGTGGTCTTTCCATTGCCTTCACCTTTTCTTTCTGTCCATTGGATTGTCCCTGTTTTGCCCCCACACTGGTACACATGCACAAGGTACACATACTTCTGCAGGCTCACATGAAGACACACAATTCATCTCAGCTACTCACCAAAAACAGTCCTTTATATGCAAAGGGAGTCAGAAGGACTTGTGCACAGCCCATTGCTTTGCAATCTGGCCATTTTAGTGATCGCAACCACAGAATTACATTGAATGTTGGGTATGAAGGGTAGTACATCTGACTACAGCAGTCTGCTTTATCATCAACACCAATGGCAAATAATGAACATGTCCGTAATCACGGCTGGAAAACAAGAGCGCCGAGCATTTGGGCGAGAGAGATTGACTACATTTGGTACTGGAAGACATTGATGAAAATTCAAAACAAAGGTAAAAATATCAGCATATTGTTTGCATTTATGATACTCAATTCACTAAAATCTTAGTTTTAGTGATATACTAGTAAAATTAAAAAAATACAGTCCCCATCCATTTATCTGAAATGATCTAGAAATGGTATTTTAGCAATGATTGAATTTGTTAACACAGAAATATTTGTAATAATTCATTTTATTCTTTCTTTCTTTCTTTCTTTCTTTCTTTCTTTCTTTCTTTCTTTTTCCATAGCCCAGTCTGATCATGAGCTCACTGGTATAGCCAGGGCTGACCTTGAACTCAGGACAATCTGCCTGTCTCAGCCTCCCTAAGTTTACAGGCATGTGCTACCACAACCAGCTTTCTGTGGTGCTAGCGGATCAAACTCAGAGCTTTGCACTTACAAGGTGAGTGTTTTAACCATTATATCTTTTCTCTAGCCTACTCTTTATATCTGAGTTTACTTCCATACCTACTTAACATTTTCAATATATTTAAAATAATACTGTGATGACTGAATGTCATTTTTCATTCAATTTAAGGGAGCCAATAAATGTAATCAAACCCTTATGCTTCTAATGGCAGCGAAGCAAATTGTCCATAGGAACATTCTCTTGGATGATAATTAGAAATTTTTGTATTGAATATATTAAAGAAAGTACTAAAGGTATTAAGGACATTCAAAGCTGAGAAAGAAGAAAGGGAGGGTTTTGTTCTAAAAAAAAAAATCCTGCTAATTAAAGAGAAAAGATCTACAGGTTAGTGTTTTTCCCATTTTAGGATGTTGTCCATCATCCAAGTCCACTTCAGGGGTGCTAGAAAACATTGAACAGTATCAAAACAGTTTTCAGAGCCTGAAATTGTCTCCATCAATGTATTTATTGTAATTTTTCAAACATATGTTCTCTGGTACTTTAAAATTTGTCTTCCAAAACTGAAGCTTATTTTGGCTTACTCCCCTTATTTTTCAGTGTGGATTCGACTTAGATATTTACTACAGACAGATTTCAGTAAAAAGAGAAACAAACAAACAAACAAACAAAAAACAAACCCAATTTTCTATTGATGATGCCTTGTATTCTTATAATAGAGGTTTAAAGATTGCCTCATCAACTATAAGTAATTTGATATCTTTTATCCAATGATATAATATAACAAGAAATCTACTTTAACTCAGGTAGCCTTCACTGAATCAAAAATCCATTTCTAAATAACAAAGAATTAGGCAGAGAAAAATTAGAAAACATTCTAGAAAATCCTTACCTAGATCTCTTCCTAAGTGTCAGGATCATGAATAAAAAAGAAAAATGGAAAGAACTGTCACAGATTGAAGGAGATAGTAAAGTCACAGCAGCAAAACACAATTAGGAACCATGGTTTCAGTCATACAACAGAATGACGCCAAGAGCAGAAAAAATTCAGTGAAATCCAGATGAAGTCTATGGTTAATGCTACTTTACAAATGTTAATTTTTAAAATTTGGTTATCATTCCATAGTTCATGCTAAGAATGGAAAATAATGGGTAAAAAACTATGCCTAAACTCTGTGCTATAGGCTATATTTAAAATACTCCGCCCCCCTCCCCCCCCCCCCAAATCTCAGTTGTTTGGTATATGATTGGATCTTGGAGACGTTGTGCTCATGAGCACATTTATCCATTTGTGAAACCTGAATAAGCTTTAGGAAGAGGCCTGTTCAAGGTGGTTCCTAGGGAGCACCGCCTGGAAGGTGGTCTTTTTCTCCCCAACATGTCCTCTCATTCTTTGCATCTTAGGAAAGATTGAAGGTCTTCCTTCCCTTGTCCCCTGTTACATTGCCATTTCTGCCTTTTAGGCAGGCAACATTGGACTAAAACTGTGTGACACATGAATCTGTCCTCTTACATTCCAGATGTCAAGGATATTGTCCTGGTGATGGGAAAGTCATTTATACACTCTGTAATACTTTTGCTAACTTTTCTAGCAATATAAAAACTTAAAAAATACAAATATTGCCTCTTCTCTCAAAATCATGCAGTGTGAATTAGCTCAAATCCCAGTTCTATCACCCGTTGATCATCTGCTGTCACTAGACCAGATTTTGTTGCTTCTAACTTCACATCTGCAGATGGGACTGGTACTATATCTAATATGCAGAAGCCTGAGAGTATACAGTAATTTGATAGATAAGATGTTTATAGCTACACAGATTAGCAACCATCTCAGTCAGTATCAGAAGAGAGAAAGCTTTAAAACTGACAAATAGTGAAAAATATGTCTGCTTCTTAATAAGTCATAGTATCACCAAATCAAGATGGTAAAATTATAAGCTTGATCTGAAGGACGGTCGAAAGATAAATGGCAAAATTCTTTGCTGTGGGTGGTTGTCTTATCTCATCTCCATTTTTATATCATCAGACGCAAGGACAGGGCTGGGGGCACAACTCAGTGATTACAGCACTTACCTAGAAAGTGCGAGACCCAAGTTAGATCCCCCAGCACCATATGGTGGATGGACATGGTGGCACACACCTGTAATTCCAGCATTCAGGAGGATATCCTTGTGTTCCAGGCCAACATGATCTCCATAGTGAGTTTAGGACCAGCCTAATATAAACTACCAAGAGAGACTCTGTTAAAAAAATAAAAAAGAATACTGAATATGAATGAATGAAAATATGAATAAATAAATAATTGTATCTGTATCTAAAGTGTTGATCACGATTACAGTAAATTCTGAATTCAAGTTGCTTCTCTCTAAAGCGAGAAGACACTGGAAAATAAATTGTGGTTGACCATTAGAACAATCAAATAAGCTTATCTGTTCTTGGATACTAGAAATACAGATTTATTGGAATAAGAGGGAGAAAAATTTAAAAGAGAATAGATAAATGAAGAGAGAAGTAGACAAATTAATGATTTGAGATTTGTTGAAGAAGCAAATTCTAATCATACAGTTTTTAAGTCTGATGTGATCAAGAAGATGACAAAGTCACATTATGTCATAGTACTTTATGATGATGAAAGAATATGTAAACAAAGGACTGAGTGTAGTCAAGTCCACTGGGCTTAATTTGGACCAGGAGGATTTGTCTTAGGCCTTGTAATCCGTAAATTATAGTGCAAGTTCTGTAGTCTCAGTTTCATAGTGCAGTTTAGGTTGTATAATGTTAGTCTATCTTTTGCACTAAATAATAATAAAATTTTGATATTTGTTGAGCATACATCATTTATCATATGCCTACTGGATTTTTGAGGGGAGGCAGGGTAACAACAGCTCTTTCTACAGTTTTGAAAGGTGTTTGTTCTTTTTAAGCAATTATTCCACCTTAAAAATCTTTTTTTTAAATGTCTGTATTCACGTTAAATTGCAGGTTTGTCCCTTACTGAATTAGCACATTCCATAAATAAGACTGAATTACTGTGGGGGTTTCACCACCACACAAGAGCTGGGGGAGAGAAAAGGTCAGTGTGTGGCAGGGCCCCCTTGTCCCAAGAGTACCAGACCCAGCTGTAAGTCTGTCAAAGCAGGACCTCACTTTATTCAGGAAGTACAGAAGCTTACATAGGGTAGAGGGAGGTGGCAAGGAGGGGAGAGCAGGCGATTTGACGTGGTGTCTACATAACGGTGCGTTAAGCCAATCAGCGAGATGTCCATGCAGGCAGGTGCTTGCAACAATAATATTGGGATCTCGCGCGGTCCACGGGGGTGGAAATGGCTTGGCCCAATCATCTTCCTTGGTAAACACTGAAGGTGGCCGCTCTGGGGACTTCTGGCAGGTGCCATCTTAGATATCACCCCACAAACTACCATATTTACAAATTAAAAAAGAAGGAACAATGAAAGAGAGAGAGAGAGAAAGGGTAGAAATGATCAGCGAAATGGAGGAAGGAAGAAAGGAATCATACTTAAGACAGTCTGAGGTCTTCAGGGGCTGTGTGTGGTATATGTGTGTGTGTGCACTGTTTTCAAATTCTCCTTTTTACTTGAAAGTCATCTGTCCTGCTACGGAAAACAGATGTCTGCTCCAGTCACAAACCTTACTCTCCCAAGCTGATGAGATAATAGAGTGAATCAAATCCACATATGGTCACAAGGCCTTCACATTGTGTCCTAATCTACACAGAACTCAGGATGTATGTAGCTTAGGGACTGGAGGAATGGCACAGTGGCTGAAGTGCTTGCCTTTCAAATGCAAGGCCCTGAGTTCGATTCCCCAGCACCTCATAAAGCCTGGTGTGGTTGTGTGTCCTGTAATCCCAGCACTCAGCACTCATGAGGCTGAGGAAGAAGTATTTCCATGAGTGAAAGGCCCGCCGTGGCTACAGAGTGAGACCTTGTGTCGAAAGAAAACAAAAGGGATAGACATAGACACTCACAACCTTCCTAAACCCCACGGTCTAATGCTTTACAGAACTCGGAATTCATGTGTCTGCAAAAATACAGCTAAATTTTATGCTATGTGAATTTCTTTTTATCAAAAATAAAATTGGAAAAAGAAATTTTTAAAAATCATAAAAATGCTGTAGAAATAATAATCCCAGAAATAAATCATCTTGCTCATGTAAAATAAATAAATAAATTTCTAGAAATGGGGGGAAAAAAGATTTAACTTGAAGGATGATTCCTACTTGGAACATGAGGAAATTGAGAGATGAAATTCCTGATCTTAAAGTAATAGAACTTGTTTCTACATTTTCTAAGGTAAGAACAAGTTATGTTATCACGAGCTAAATAATGAAGAAGTCTCAAACATTCAGGCAATATATTTTTTATTTTCATTTATTTTTATTTTACATATTTAAGGTGTTTTGCATGGATATGTGCAATAAAAATTACTGGAAATAAATTAACACATTTTCATTTCTATAATTATCTTTTCTATATGTGTGAAGGGCATCTAAAATCTACTGTTAGAACATTTTCAACAAGCAATTTAATTTATTAAGTGTATTCTTTCTGTTGGACTTGAGATCGCTAGACATATCTATCCTACACATCTACATGTTGGCACTTTCTGACCTGTATCTGCACCCTTTTCTCTCAAGCCTATTATTCATGAACATGGGTGACCTGTTTTTGAATTGGGTTACACATTTTATTTTGCTAGAATTAGTAAGAGTTTTAATATATTATTATCATTATTATTATTATTATTATTACTAAAAGATATGTGATCCCTGTTTTCTTTTTGGTATGTGCATTTCTTTCTTTCTTTCTTTTTTCTTTTTTTTTTTTTAAATAGGGTCTTGTTCTGTAGCCCAGGTTGGTCCTGGACTTAATGGGGTAGCGCAGGATGGCCTTGGACTCCGGACAGTCTACCCGCCTCAACCTGCTGAACCCTGGGATTAGAGGGATGTGCCAAGATGCTCATCTTTATGTGGTGCTAGGGAACGAACTCAGGGCCTTGTGCTTATGAGGCAAGCACTTTAACCGCTGTGCCATTTCTCCAGGCCCTCTTTATTAATTCAACTATTATTTCCTGTGTTATACAGAATTTTTATAGTTTGCTGTGGCATGAATTTTTATATCCTTGCTTTGGTCATCTGAATATTCATGTTATATAGACAAAATCTTTGCAAATGCCATCATTGCTGTTTTTTGTTTTCCAAGGTGTTTTAAGTTTCAGGTCTTATGTTTGTGATTTGAATCTATTTTGATTTGATTTTACATATGGTATAAGAGAAGATTCAGTTTTACTACTTTGTATATGATTAGCTAACTTATGTTTTTTAAATAGTCATAATGTCTATACTGCACTCAACCTTATTTTTTAGTTGTTTCTGTTTTAATGACATACACCATTACTGCATACAAATTGATGAATTGAAAAAATGTGCATAATACCTAATGATCAAAGAGTATATTTAACCGTTTTATTTTCTAAGCATGTTGTGTCCTTATGTTGAGATGATCTTCAGACTCCTACTTTCTTTCCTCATAGAATATATAATAAATTGTTGTGAACTACAACCACTGTAGTGTGATATAAAACAGAGTTCATCCTTTGTATAGAATTGTATTTTGATGCTCACACACAAACACCTCTGTGATCCCTCCATTCTTCGCTTCCCAAGCTCTCCTTACTGGAATTCTCTCTCCTCCTTTTAAATCAACTTACATTCCTACCAGCAGCGTAAGACAGTTCCATTTTCCCCACAGCCTTACCAATACCGATTGCCTTCTGAGTTCTTGATATATGCCAGTCTCTGGGGCTAAATGGTACCTTAGTGATACTTTGATTGGCAATTATTTAATTGCTAATGATGTTGAAAATTTTTTCAGATATTTACTGGACATTGGAATGTCTTCGTCTGAGAACTGCCTATTCATTTCCATTGCTTATTTTTCAATTGGGTCTTTGATTTTAGAGGTTTTTTTTTTTTTCAGTTCCCTATATATTCCAGTTATGAGACTCCTACCTGAAGTATAGGGATGAATATTTTTTCCTGTTCTGACAGTTCTCTGTTTACTCTGTTGATAATTTCCTTTTCTGTGCACAAACATTTTGATTTGAGCTGTTGCTATTTGTTAATTCTGGGGGCTTTTTCTTTTGCTACCATTGAAACACAAAGATAATGGTGCATATCAAGAACTCACATAGCAATCGGTGCTGGCGAGGCTGAGAGGAAAAGGAACCCTCTCACACTGCTGGTGGGAATGCAAGATTGTACAATCACTTTGGGTATCAGTGTGGGAGTTTCTCAAAAGACTGGCAATAAATAACCTCTTCAATCCAGTGATATGACTTCTGGGAATTTTTTCCAAAAGAGTTGAAAACGTCATATAACAGCGGTATACATATATTCATGTTTATAGAAGCACAACTAACAATAGGTAAAATGTAGAAAACATAAAAATACTCATCAACAGACCAAAGGATACATAAATTATTTGTATACAATGGAATACTACATTCCTATAAAAACTGATATGGTTGAGGTCTTTGTATGTAAATGGATTCAAGTCAAGCCCATCATGCTCAGTGAAGTGATTCAGGCATAGGAAGTTAAAAATCAAATGGTTTCTCTAATATGAGAAACCCATATAGCAGTCATTTCACAGAACTAAATGGGGGAATAATGGGAACTAGTTGGGAGGGGGTTGGTGTGGGCGGGTCACAATGGGAAAGGGGAAGGGTTTGTAATTTTTCCAGGGTATATACGTATATATGTGCACAAAATACTTACGTTCAATGTAAGCAATATATATATATATATATATATATATATATATATATATATATATATTTGGAAAAATAGTTTCTACATATGAGTAAGAATATGATATATATGCTTCACCCAATACTCTTTGCAGAAGACATCATCCTTTGTCCGTTATGTTTATGTCTTGATGATTTTGTAGAAAATACGCTGACTACATCTTCATAGGCTTATTTCTCAAGCTCAGTTATTTGTTTCATTGGTCTATTTCTGTCTTTCTCATATATCATAAATTCTGATATGATTTTATAATACAATTGGAAAATAGAATGGATGTTATCTCAAATCATGTTTTGTTATTTCTGAAGACTATCTTGTCTTCTGAAATTTCTCTACTTCCAAATTGATTTCAGGTTTTTTCTATTTCTCTTAAAAATGTCATTGGGATTTTGATAGAGATTGCATTGCATGTACTTATTGTTTTGAGCAGCATACATTTTACATTTTAACACTATTGAATACATGGAGTATTATCACATTTTCTTGTGTTGTATTCAATTTCATTCTCCAATGCTTTCAATGCTTTACACTTTCCATTGTGTGGCATTTTTACGTCTTTGGTTGAATTTTTCAACTATTTTATTTATATCATTATAGTTTGTACAATTCTATCTCTCTCTCTCTCTCTCAATAGATTGCTGTTGGCATAATACAAAGGCTCTGTTTTTTTGGACAGGGTCTTACTTTTTAGCCCAGGCTGGTCCTGAATTCACTGGTATGCCCAGGCTCTTCTTGAACTCAGGACAATCTGTCTGCCTCAGCTTCCTGTATGGAGATTACAGTCGTGTAACACCACACCCAGGTTTATGTGATGCTGAGGAATTGAATTTAGATATTTAGTGCTCACATACCAGGCACTTTAACTGCTGTGCTATTCCTCAAGCTCTGCAATAGATTTTTGTATGTTGATCTATGCCCTGCTACTTTTGTGAATCTGCTAGTTAGTTCTGATCCCTTTGGGAATGTATTTAAAATTTTCCTCATATAAAATCATCATGTTATTTACCAACATGGTAACATTATTTCTGATTGAGATGTCTTGTATATCTTTTCCTTATCCAATTTCTCTTGCTAGTGAGTTGCCTAACAAGTAGAACAGAACTGACGTGCGTGGGCGTACTTGCCTCCTGCAAGATCTTGGAAAGGAGCGTTCTATTTCTCTTCCATTGGCACTGCTATTAACTGGCTGCTTTTTAATAATATATTTCATTCTAATTGGAAGTTTTTCTCTAATATATATTCTGTCGGAAGTTTTTACCTAATGAGTTATTGTCCTTGTCTTAAGCATTTTTCCTATTTATTGAAATGATGTTATAATCTTTCTTTTCACTCTTCTATAGTGCTGTATTCCTATGATTGGTGTGACAAAATGTTATATTCACATCAAAATTCATATATATTCCTACACACACACACACACACACACACACACACACACAATTTTTGATGTGTTGGTGAAGTAATTTTGCTAATAGTATATCCAGAATTTTTATCTCTGTGTTCATCACAAACATTGGACTAGTTTTGTTGTTCCTATTACTGTTTCTTTTTGTCTTTGATTTTTTTTTATCAAGGTAAAGCTGGCTTTACAAAATGAGTTTGGGAGTGTTTACTTCTATATTTCCAGAGAAGTTTTAAAAAAGCATTAGCATCAATTCTTTGGATGTTTGGCAGAATTCAGCCATGAGCCCCTGATCCTAGTTTTTTTTTTTTTTTTTTTTTTTTTTTTTTTTTTTTTTTTTTTTTTTTTTTTTTTTTTTTTTTTTTTTTTTTTTCTTAGAAGGCCCTTGATTACTACTTCAATCTAGTTGGTATGTTTCTTTCCAGGCTTCCTTCCACCACTTGACTCAGGCTTCATAATTGGTATTATTCTTGAAACTTATCTGTTAATTAACCCATTTATTTGTATAGAATTACTCATAATTGTACTTTAGGAACCATTTAAATTATGAAATACTTACTTGAATAATTTTTAGCCTAGCTAATAGTTTACTTTTTGAAAGTTCACTTCTTTTTTTCTATGATTATTTTTATTTAATGTATGCTTTTCTGGTCTTTCTTATTTCTTTCTGATGACCTAAAGTTTACCTTTTTGTAATTAAGTTCTGAAAGTATAGTATTAGGTTGGCGCATTGGCTTCTGGTTGATTTCCTTCTCAATTCTGTGCCATTTTGATGAGTTTTAGTGTTTGTCATTTTGTTTTTCTTTGTGTAAATTTTTTGACAATCCCTTTAGATTTCTTCTTTGACATAGTAATAGCTGATTAATATTTTACATGTCTTGAATGTTCTCATTTTCTTGCTGTTATTGTTTCGGACTTTCACTGTATTATGTCTAGAAAAAAAACTGTATGATATTATCCACTTGAAATTTAAGACCTTTTTGTTACTTAATATGTTACCTATTTTTGAGTATGTTGTATGTGTGCTTGAGAAGAATGTGCATGCTACCATTGATTGATAAGAATTTCTTTATATGTCATAAAAACAACTTTGGTTTCTTATCTGCAGTTTCAAATATGTTGTCTTTTACTGATTTTCTATTGTGACAGTCTATTATTAAAATTGATAAACCAGATATGGTGGCACACGCCTGTAATCTCAGCACTCAGGAGGCTGAAGCAGGAGGACTGGTGTGAGTTCAAGGCCAGTCTGACTCCATAATGAGTTCAGGACCAACCTGGGTAGCAGAGGGAGACTGTCTCAAAAAATACAAAAAAAAAAAAAAAAAAAAAAAAAAAAAAAAAGTGAGCATAGATGTCTTCTACTATTATGGGACTGCTGGCAATTTCTCCTTTCTTTTTTATTAATATTTGCTTTAAGTATTTATATTTTCTAATATTGAGTGTACGTATACTTACAATTTTTTTTTATTTTATATTGAAAAGAATCACTATGTAAAGTTCTTTTTTCCTAGAGGCAGTTTTTAAATTAAAGTCTACTTTTTCTGATGTAATCATGGGTACTTCTCTTTCTTTTGATTACCATAAAGATGATGGATGAAAGTTTGCTTATGGTTTGTCAAATCTTTTCAAACTAAATGAATTTATTTTGAAACTTATATTAAACTACAATAATTAGTCATTGACTATCATTAATTATGGTTTATAGTTGGATAAATTCCAAAATACTTCTTTTTGCACATGTTTTCTCATACTGGTATTTTGTTGTTGTTGTTGGTGGTGGGTTTTGGGGGGATATTTTTTCTGGGAAATGAACACAGGGCCTCTGACTTACTAGTTATTCATCGCTAGGACAAAATGTGTAGCGCCCACAACTTACCAGAGGAAAGATTTACATTAGTGCACATTTTCCAAAGGTTTCACTCGGTTGATTCATGGGAAGCTGGCAAAGGTGGGGGCACCTGTGGAAGGGGGAGAGCTGCTCACAGTGCAGCAAACTGAAAGATGAGTGAGGAAAGGTCCACACGAAGTGAGTATCCAGTTGATGCCTGAGGATCCAGGCAAGCCAGAGTTTTCCAGGAAGAAGCTGTCATAATGTTTCCTCTACCTTCGTTACTCAGCTCAAGCTACAAGTTGGGCCTCCCACGCCCAAGCTGGGTGCCACTGCTTCACTTCTGAGCTCACAATTCAATAGCCTACATCTGGAAGATGTACCCCAGACAACCCATACATTCCACAAGGTGACATATTCCTTCCAGTTAGGTCCCCAGGCATTCGCTCCTTCCAACCAGGCCTTGCCACCCAACAGCAAATGATTCGACAGTTATTCTGAAACACCCAAATACATGAGGCTTTAGAGATACTCCACATCCAAACCCACAGCAGCCTCACACCTGTTCTGTGAGTGCTCTACCACTACGCTCTGTCTCCCATCCATAATTATGTTACTGACACTCCTCTGTCTTCACAACCTTCAAGAGTATGACAGACTAAAAAGAGGTGAGAACAGTCATCAAGGCTTCTCTTTGATCACTGCATGGCATATATTTATGTTAATTATATACCAATGTCTGAGTCCCTACCCATTGTCAACTTTTTTCTAAAGGTTCTCGCAGGTTTATTCTTTGCAAAGAAAAGAAAATATTTCTTAACCTATTTATATCAGGTCTATGGCTGTGGTCTATATAACAATAGACAAATTAACATGAAAAATAAAATGTTTATTGTTGTCGCTTTGTTGTGACGTCTTCAAGTACTGAGTATTGAGCCCAGACATGTTATAAGAGGTACGTCTTCAACTCACCCATTCTTTTTTTGTTTTTAAGTCTTTTATTTTGGAAAGGGTTTTTCTAAGTTGCTAAGTTGGCTATGCAGAGCTTGAACTTGTGATCTCTTGTCTCAGACTTCCAGAGTGTTAATACTATGTGTCAGGTGATACGTTAATCTTTGGTTAAACAAAAAAGTTCTAAAGACATGGGTAAACCCATGAGTATTTTTCTATGAGTTTTAATGAAGATTGGATAATTGTGAAGAAACGAGAAAATGCAAGGAGTGCAAGTAAATGATAATAAAGTGAGGAAACTTAACATTGGCTTTTTGTTTAGAGTTTTTTTTTTATTTTTTATGCCTCATATAAGGAAAAAATTATTTCTTTCCTCTGAATAAAAGTGCAGGTCTCACAGAAGGCCTTATGCAATCTTCTGCAGAAAATTATAAAATTCTTTCTAGTTTTTTTTTTTTTTAACTGTATCAGGGGTGCAGGACAGGGAACCATCAGAGTGACTTCATTGCTTTTGCTGCTTCCTCAAATTTATACAAATTAATATAATCAGAACATCAATGTGCTATATTTTAACATATCCTGAACCTCCTCACCTCATCATTTCAACCCAAAGCAAATTCTACTTTCTTAAGATTTCTTACT
Source organism: Ctenodactylus gundi (assembly GCA_004027205.1). Taxonomy (NCBI): domain Eukaryota; kingdom Metazoa; phylum Chordata; class Mammalia; order Rodentia; family Ctenodactylidae; genus Ctenodactylus; species Ctenodactylus gundi. The sequence goes on from PVKB01001491.1 coordinate 217,952, forward strand.
GTGTTTTACAACCATACCAACTGTAGATGTCATTTATCTTTTGATTATAAATAGTAGCAAATAAAAGAATTGTATATTCTTGCCAACTTTTTGAGATAAAGTTAAACTTATTTGAGCACGTTGGAAACTCTTGAAGAAATATCTCTCAAAACTTAAAATGAAATCTCTCACTACATGCAATCAAGTCATAAAGGAGAAATGAGAATTTAATCTTTTCAATGAGCCTGGGTAAAATTATGAATATAATCAGTAGATACGGAGAACATAAAGATGGATATCAATTATCTTCTTGGCAATAAAATTGTATAAATTTCTATTTATTTACTTAGAAGCAAGACCTCACTGTGTAGTCTGTGTTGGCCCTAAGCTCACTATGTAGCTAGATCTGGCCTTGAACTCTAAACAATCTTTTGCCTCAGTCTCCAAAGTGCTGGAATTAGAGGTGTGCGTAACCACGCCTCATTAACCTTTTATGTTGTGCCAGGGAATTGAACCTAGGATCTTGGGCATGCTAGGTAGATATTTTATCCACTGATTCATGATCCCAGCCCATGAATTTCTAACTAATTAAAGATATAATTTTTCAATAATCCAGTCTTTAAATTTTTGCAATTTGACCAATAAAAGTCTTTCCTTTTTCCTATACACAAGGGAAAGAATTATCTGCTTCCCTCAACTACACTGACCTCAACATTAATGCCCCATATCTGAATCCCGAGTCATTTCTCGTTTAATTTTCCCATTTTTCCTTTACAATTCCTCTCCACATTTCCCATTTGAGCTGATATTTTATATTGCTTCAGCTCAACACAAAAATTTTACTTGAGAATCAGAAATGCTTATTTTTTAATGGAAGTAGTTGGCTTACAAAGGTGGTTTTAAAAGGATTGAGACTCATGCAGAGAACATATGCTTTCATAAGTCGAAAGACATCTGCTTCACAAGTAAGTTGTTATATTTTTGGACAATAGTGCACATGACCTTTTACTGATACACGTTGCAATGACTATATCTTTGGATGCTTTTAAAATAATTTCAACAGGACAAGAGTGATCTTGAATGTAATACCCAATGAATCACACAAATAAAATTCTAATAATGTGGGACTGACTCTTCAGAAACAGTACAATTTCTGGAAAATATTGAACTTGAATTACCTCTTGTTATGTTTAGAAAAACTTCACAAAGACTGAAAATCCACTATTTTTCACTCAAGCAAACATGACTGCTATCACACCAGCTTTTAGTGACCCATTGAAGGTAATTTTTGCCTCCTTTACAGCTATAAACATAGTATTTATCGTCTGTCTAGCTCACTGATAGACAGATAATATATTGATGATGTTAGATAGATAAATATACAGACAGACAGACAGACATGTATTTTCTAGACATTTAAGAAAAATAAAATAGCCCAATATGTACTATTCTGTCACTGTTTTCCTTCACATTTCATGAGGATTTTGAAGTATATTTCTTATATGCTATAAGCCAATACTTTATTCTTTATTATGAAGTTATATTCAGTAGTATGAACTACAATATTGTGTGTGTGTGTGTGTGTGTGTGTGTGTGTGTGTGTGTGTGTGTGTATCCCTCGATGACTACTAGAATTGGTACTATCTTGGGGTTATTGTGAATAATGATTCTAATAATATCTTTACGGGGCCGTATATATCTAATTTATCTTGAGTAGGTTAGGGTTTAGGATATAATTATGCTTCATATTTCTTTGACAGCCACACGGTGTTCCTAGGTGGATGTCCCATGTAACTGTCCCGTTGAACCATCTCCTCAATAGCGTTTAATTTTCGGATTTCCCTTTATGCTTGTTACTGTCTTTTTTGAGCATAGTCAGGTGTTTGATATATACTGGTATCTCACTGTGGTCTTATTTGCATTTTTCAATTATTATTAAAGTAAATATGTTTTACTATGTTTAAACTATAACCACACAGTATTTGATTTCTTGTCACTGACATAAAATAGCCACCATCCACAATTTAAAGAAGGAAAAGTTGAATTTGGCTCACATTTTAAGAGGTTTCTCAGGTCACGTGCTGGCAGTTGCAAGGGAGAAACATGGTACATGTTTCCAGTGGAGCAAATGTTTCTTAGCCCATGGTAGTCAGGCCGAAAATCAGGGGAGGAGTTCTGGAGGGGCAAGAGCTGAGGATGGTACAGAGCACCCAAGATTGTGCCTCCATGATGCACCCAGACACGTCCAGGAATTTACTCCACAACTGATCTACCAAGAAATTTTTAATCCTAGGAATCCTTAACGAATCAAGATACATGGTCCTACAACCCTATAACATTTTTGGTGAAATGACTCTACAAATATTTGCTCATTTCATTATGTATAATCATGTTCTATTATTAACCTTAAAAGTTTACATGTTTTGAATACAAGACTTTTATCAGATAATTATTTTCAAGTTTTAACTTACAGTTATTCCTTAAATGCTGTTCTTCAGCAAAGTGAATTTTATTAATTCCTTCTGTTTCGGAATTTACTTTTTTCTTCCTAAGAACCGTGAAATCCATAGTCCTGAAGATTTTCTAAGTTGTCTTCTTTCAAGCAGTTGATAATTTTACGTCTTCACTATGTCTGTGATTTGTTTTGTATTAATTGTTTTGCATTGGTAAGGATTTAAATTAATCTTACTGGCATGTGGATATACAATTAACTAGCACTTCATTGAAAACAAGGTGTTTATATCATCAATTTTTATTACATTCTATTAATATGAAATGCATTATTATTTCTAATGTCCCACTTTTGTTTCATTGATTTATATATCTATCTTTATGCCAATACCACTCTTTCTTGATTATTATGTCTTTATAGTAAATTTTCAAGTCAAATCATATACATTCTTTACTTACTCATTTTCTGGAAATTCTATAGCTTTTGCTTTTCTATACAGTTTAAGATTAGCTTGTCAGTTTCTACAAAAAAAGCTTTACATAATTTTGATAGAAATTGTGCAGAATCTATGGATTAGTTAGAGCAGAATGAACTTCTGTAAAATACTGTGTATTCTGTTCCATGGTATGTGTCTCAAATATTTACAGTATTTTTTAAAAAAATTTTCTCTGTGAAGTTCATGAGTTATACTCTAAACATCCTGTGTTTCTTTTAAAGTTACTCTTACATATATAAAAGAATACTTAAATGTTCTTATTATGGTTTTATTATATTGAGTTATTGAATTGTTTTATGCTGACTGAGAGAAATAAAGTCACTTTTATATTGATATATTTCCTGGAAATTTGCTGTCTTTTATAACTCCTTTTTTAATTTTTGGCTTACTTAGAAATATATATATATATATATATATATATATATATATATATATATATATATATAATTTCTTCAATATTCAAATATTTTAAGGCTTTTCTAGATTTCTTCTTGGTGCTGATTGCTACTTGAAAGTGCTCCATCTGAAAAATGATTTTGTATAATTACAATCCTCTTATATTTAAAGAAATGTGTGTTTGAACGCAGGGTGAAGCTTCAACACAGTAATTATTCCATGAGTACCTGAAAGAATGTGACCTTCTCAATCATCTAGCCGATTATTTTATACATGAGAGTGAAATGGGCTAGATTTTATTGAATTCTACAACTCTAACTTTTTCAGTAGATTATTTCTAGGAATTTACGTCTTTTCTTTCACTTATTTTAAACTTAATTATTAGATGTGATGTGTGAGCATTTTAATTTTATCTTTTAAATGTTTTGACCTATTCTTAAATATTTCTATTCTTATTAGCACACTTACTGTCTATAATAATATTGCTTGACAGAAGACCACTTTGTCTCATATTAACATTGAATTTCCAATTAACTTACAATTTCTATTTGTATAGCATGAATTTTACCTTTTACTATTGTCTATCTATTTTTGCTTTTGAATTTAAATTACCCTTTCAAATAGCTAGATCTTGCTTTTTCATCAACTCTAATGAGGCCTACATTTGTTTAAATTATTTGCATCTAATACAGCAGTTGACAAACCAACAACACACCCTTGCGCACACGATTATTTTCTCAGTAGTTTATCTCTCCCTTCTTTTCTTTCTTTCACTCTCTCTTTAAAAAGCTTTTTACCTCATATCCCTTCCTTGCCTGTTTTCCTTTCTTCAGTCTTATTTTTTCTTTCTTTTTTCTTTATTTCTTGCTCTATTTCTTTTCTCTCTTTTAAATTTTTCTCCTCACAGGCTTATTGAGAAAGTTTCAATACTAGAATATCAGTATTTATTCAGTATTTCTACACAGAAAAGAGTCAATAATGAAAGATTAAAAATTTGTAATTTGAAGTGTTAGACTAGTAGTAGCAAAGGGTTTGCATAACGTGCAGAATAACTCTGGGGTCAGATACTGTACTTCAATTATAAATAAATAAACACATACATATATACATATGTACACAAATGCATACCTGTAGTTTGGCTCTAAGTTTTATTCCCTTTTCTCTTTTTCTCCATTATATGATATCTACAGTCTCAATTATTATCTATGCCAACACCACAAATAAATAACTGGAATTACTTAATACATCTGTATTGTTGAGCTCCAGCAGAGAAATTAAATATCAGGAAGCTAAGCTGGCACTACAAGGTGACCTTATTTCCAAGGTCTTCTATAACAGCTACCACCAAGTAGGAATGTTTCTTTTTACAATTCTAGAAGTTAAAATTCCAAAATTAAGTTGACAATGTAGCCAGAGTTCCTTCAAAAATTATAGAAAAGAATGTTTTCTAGATTGTCCCAGATCTGGGATGCTCTCTGCTTCAGTATACATTGGACTATCTTTCTATGTGCGTGTCTTTGCATGGTTTTTGCCTTTGCTCAGGTCTGTGTCAAACTTTCCCTCTTCTCACTATGAAACTAGTGTTGTCAACTAGTGAGCAACCTTACTCCATAATGCATTAATTCCATATCCAATATTTCTACATCCATGAATGATAGTAATCTGAAATATTAAGAGTTAGAATTCAATAGGTCTTTGGGGGGTCACATAAGTATTGAATCATCAATGCTCATTTTCTATTATGGTAATTCTACTAACAGGGGATTTCTTAGGCATGATTACAGACCCCAATTTCACATGAAGTACTTATATCCATTAATATACTGCACTTTGTAAGCTGAAATAATCAAGTGTATTTTGAAGAGTCCAAAATATAAGGTCATGATTGGAAGAGCAGCTAAGTATTCAAATATGTAAAAAGCAAAATGATAAATAAAATTTGTATGAAATTTGAATACAATGACTAAGAACTCTTCACAAAGAGAGTTATATTAGTTACAAGTGTTAAAAACAAAGCACTCTAAAATCTGAGGCACTCAGTCATAAAGGTTTCATTTCTTGTTGACACCATGTTCCCGGTACTCAACCTTCTCCATGTTGTCACAACTTTGGGACACAGGCGGTGGAGGCTTCACCATCTCATTGCAAGAAACATTGGCAAGACAAAGAAACTCTTGGAGGTAAATGTAAGGGGTGTTCAGAATGAAGAGGGCTGAATTTTAAAAAACAAAATTACAGCAAAAGTTACATTGCGATTAATCTCCCTCCAAATACTTTCCTTGGATTAAACTCACCTCAATTTTATTGATGCTTTCTGAAGTAGGAATGGGATTTTCTTACATTGCCACTAATCCCCCTCAAAATAGTGTCTTTACAACATACAATGATTACTGCAGCTAATGCCCATGCTGACCACCACTTGAGAAAAATCACGCTTGTAAAATTATTATGATGTGTCCACCTTTGCTTTAGTCACTGGACCCAACAACATACAAATTCTAGACCCCCCCCCCATTTTATTGATACGTATAAGCGCAGAATTTAAGGTTTACAATGAAGTTGAGCATTTTGTGCGCATACATATCTTGTCAAGGTAACAAGGACTTTCCCACTCTCCTTTTTTCCCTTCCCTTGCTCACCCTTCCCTCCTCCCCTACTCGATCCCCCCGGTTCGCTTTGTTTTTCATTTTGAGTTCCATGAGATAGTTGTGGTCTGGGACTCTCATATCAGAGAGACCATTGGATGTTTCACCTTCTGCTTCTGACTCACTTCACTAAGCATGATGTTCTCAAGTTTCTTCCATTTGCCTGTAAAAGCCCCCATCCTGTTGGACTTTACAGATGCATAGTATTCCATTGTGTATAAATACCACAGTTTGGGTATCCATTGGTCTGTTGATGGGTATTTTGGTGACTTCCATATTTTTAGCTATTGTTAGTTGTGCTGCTATGAACATGGGTATACATGTATCTCTGTTATGTGTTGTTTTGATCTCTTTTGGATATATTCCCAGGAGAGGTGTTGCAGGATCAAATGGGATATTTATTTCTAGTCTTTTGAGAGATCTCCATACTGCTCTACAGAGTGGTTGTATAAATTTACATTCCCACCAGCAGTTCAGGAGGGTTCCTTATTCCCCACAGCCTAGACCAGTGGAACTGAATTGAAGATGCAGTGACAAATTCTCAGTCTTATCCAAAGCTAACATAAGCATGAAAATAACTATTCTAGATGAATTCAAGATATCAAGGCAACCGCAACTACTAAAAATCTTCATAAAAGGAACTTTCAGAACTAGAGCAATAATAAAGGGGTAGTGTGTTCAAAGTGAAAGAAAGTGTTGTGTGTGGAGATTGTACTGTGATTTTTAAATTTAACTTTCACTGTATATTTTTATCACATCTGGTAACTATCCTAACTCAGGAGTAACATACTATCACCTCTGTCTCCATTAGTCTCTAAGGACTAGTGATTCCAGCTAACATCAAAAAGATGTCTCATAGGCAAAACAAATTCGAAATGTCCAAAACTTACATATCTTCTTTCCTCAGACTTGTTATTTCTAGTATTCCAGTCATACTCTCAGTGACCACAGTTCCTTGAAAGAAAACTTCACATCTCTTTCATAAGTATCATTTTTAAATATCGAAACAGAACCTGAAGTTTACCAGAATTTGAATTACCATGTGTCCAATGATAAATGTCTTTATAAACAAAAAAGTCTTTCTGTAAAGAATAAACCTGTTTAACTTCACCCAAGTCACTTCCAAACGGGCTTACGAGATTTGAGCTGAACGTCCTCCCTGTGGCCTGTAGATCTGGTTCTCCTTGCCGGTCTTCAGAAGTGAGCGATACAAGAACGTCCGCCGCTGTATTTAACGACAGTCTTCAAACAATAGGTGAGAACAAATTGGAGCCCAGAGCTCTTTGAACACACGAAGGGCAGAGGAGAAAGTGCCAGATGATATTAGAAGTTACAACCCTCATCACTCACAAGCTTTAAAATTATGTCCAAAACTGTTACAGCTTCAAATACTAGTAGAGTTTTAATGCTCTTAAAAATTCTTTGATATCAATGATGAGGATAAGGGAATGAAATGGACACCAAAGAGCAGGAAAAAGAGGAATAAAGCCTAACCTACAGTTTGTTCTATATATATATATATATATATATATATATATATATATATATATATATATCCTACTGAATGATTTTTCCATAATTTAATCCATACAGCCTGTTCAATTTTGTCCCCTGGATATGTGTTTTGAAAATAAACAAGAATATCAGTGCATGAACATATTATTTTTCTATTTTAGTATCCTTGGTGTAGATTGGAAGAGCATTACTTTAAAGATACAGAAAAAAAATTATTGTGCTATACTCTCAAACACAACACCCCTGTGACTTAAATTTGTGGGCTTTCCCGCCTGAAATATTCATCATATGTCCTGTTGATGCTTCTCTTGTGGACACTGACAGGAAATTTTCTAAATTACATTCAATTCTGACATTGTCTGCTGGAAATATCAAGATTCCACCGATTAAGGACTCAGTCCCACAGGAGATTTACTCTGAGTTCAGATGCCATTCACAAACACAGTTTATGGTCTGTACTTTGACCAAGCATCTATAAAGCAGGGAACCCATGACCTCTTTTTTGGGTCCAATTAGCTTGATAAGCAACTCACAGAAATCAGAGAAAAAAAACTGAAATTGGATAAGGCCTGGACATTTCCACATGAAGGTCCTAACATAGTAAAATTCTTAAATTACTGCTCAAGAACATTTTTCTAAGTTCACACAAAGGAAGTTTATGACGTGGCGATTCCTCCATTGGTGCTTGCCCAGTGTCTCTCTTGACAGTGTATTCTGATCTGAATAAACTCCTATGTTTACTTATATTTCTTGAATATTAGTAAGTTCTTTTGCCACCTGCACCATAGCCACTTCCTGTGCCATCTACAAGAGTAAGCTATGTGTGAGGAAACGGGGAGGAAGACCAAACGTAGACATCATTAGCTCAAGGATGGTGTTTTGGCATCTGTGTCTTTACGAAAAATTGCCAGAACACAAATATAGAGTGTAAGTGACCCTGGGCACAACCCATGGCACACCTAGATTGTGTCACATAGCCCGTTTATGGCTGTTATATTAAAAAAATTGCGTAGTCATTTGATTACTGTACTACATATTTTAGGCATTCGGTAAGTAACATAATGACAGGTACTTGTGTATTTAAATATATATTATCATAAAAAGGCAGAGAAAAATATAATTTAAAGGATAAAAATGATCTGAGTCATTAAGCGTGAAATGAACACACAGGGTTGGAAGTTGGTCTGTGAATGGAAGCGAACATGAAGGAGTAAGCTAGGGCTATGCATCAGTAATGCTGCGTGGTTTAAAAACATCATACACATAAGTGAGCCTAAATTAAACGAGTATGTTTTTAATACTAAATAAACCTTCACTTATACTAAGTTTTTTACTTAAAAACTTTTAATGGTAACTCTTGGACACTTGTAATAATAACATATGTGAGAATCCCAGATCACAATCATCTCATGGAACTTAATGTGGAAAATAATGGGAACCCGGGGCGGAGGGTGTGGGCGGTGGCCAAAAGGAGGGCAGGGAAGGTCTTGTAATTTTGTCATGATATGTATGTGCACAAAACGCTCAAGATCAATGTAAACTTTAAACTTTGCACTCATACATATCAATAAAATGGAAAAATGTTTTTAGATTTTTATTTTACAAATATTTTATTATTTTATATTTTCTGTTATTTCATTTTTCTCATAATTATTATTTTTACTGGGATGTGCTTATGATGTGTAATAATTGCATTCGATTTGGGGAGTTGGTGCAGGTGTGCTGCCCCTCGTCCACTGTGTTTGCCCCCTCCCTCCCCGCCTTCCCTCTCAGCTGCACTTTCTCCAGATCCTCATCCCATCTCCACAGAGGGTGTTTTTTCTATTTTTAAAAACATTATATACTTTACATAATCATTTGTTTTATATCATGACAAATCTGGAGTAGATTTCTTTATACCAATGTCACCACAAAACATGAAAAGTGATATTGGCTAGGACTGTATAACAGTTACTTTATCATTTGGCAATAGGGATTTTTAAGTTGGGTTGTAGTCTGTGGAATCACCAATGTATATGCTGGTCTTCATTAGTGAAAATGTTCTGTGGATCATAACCTCATGCATTTCAAAATAGAATAATTGCACAATGCTTTCTCTCTCTGTATCCTCTGTCTCTGCCTTTGTCTCATTTTCTCTCACTCTTTTTCTCTCTGAAAAACTGGCGTTTGGATATAGAGCAAATTGCTCAGCTATGCAAAATGCAAACTTATTGCTTATCTGCTTCTTTCAGTGATTAATGTTCTATACATTTCAACAAGGAGAAGAGGTGTCTACTGAAAAACAACTGTTGAGCCATAAGAGAAATGCAAATCAAAACATCTCTAAGATACCATCTAAAGCCAGAGAGATTGACCTATATCAATAAGTCAAATAGTAATCAGTGCTGGCATGGCTGCGGGGAGAAAGGAACCCTTCTGCACTGCTGGTGGGAATGTAAATTTGTACAACCACTCTGTAGAGCAGTATGGAGATCTCTCAAAAGACTGGAAATAAATATCCCCTTCAATCCAGCAATACCTCTCCTGGGAGTATTTCCAAAAGAGTTAAAAACAACACATAACAGTGTTACATGTATACCCATGTTCATAGCAGCACAATTAACAATAGCTAAAATATGGAAGATACCAAAATACCCATCAACAGACCAATGGATACACAAACTGTGGTATTTGTACACAATGGAATACTATGCATCTATAAAGTCCAACAGGATGGGGGCTTTTACAGGCAAATCGAAGAAACTTGAGAACATCATGCTTAATGAAGTGAGTCAGAAACAGAAGGTGAAATATAAAATGATTTCTATCATCTGAGAAACCCAGATCACAATTATCTCATGGAACTTGAAGTGAAAAATAATGGGAACGGAGGTGGGGGGGACCCAAGGGAGGGCGGGGTGGGTCTTGTAACCTTGCCAAAATATGTATGTGCACAAAATGCTCAAGATCATTTATGCATATTAATAAAATGGGGAAAAAGAACTGCCAAGACCACATGGAAATTCTAACACTCCATTTTTTTGAGCTTGATTATACTTATTCAGTTTCCTTGATGGTTTTTACATTGTGAATATCTTTTCTAATATTCACTTATTGGCAGCATTTCTATCTTTTTGAAACCTTTTAATTTTAATAAATTACGAAATAAAATTGGTATGTAAATTTAAGATTAAAGTCATGTGCAGAAGAAAGATTTTACATTTTCTTAATCTGTTTTCCACTCTCAAACTCTGAAGAACCAGAATAATTTTTAGAAAATCCAAGCATAGCTTTCCTGTTGTTAACATGGTCATACTGAATTTTTTATGTAGGTTTTTATTTGAATCTGGAGACTACTTTGGCTTAGATACTGTTTTGTTTGTTTTATTTTGATGTTCCTTTGGGTTCTGAGTCTTGTAAACACTTTAATCACAATTAAAAATAGAAGTATTCTTAAAATTATAAATAACACATTAAAAGCATTCCTAATCCACTTCCTGAAGCCGATACATATGTGCCTCTGTAAGAGAAAATGCTCTTTTATACCTAACAGACCACGACTCCTAAGAGAAATAACATCAATGTCCTGTCTACTCATTCCATGACTTATTTTATATTCTTCCCTTTTTATGCCATACTATCTCCTATCTTCTCTTTTATATATAATTTTCTGCTCAATTTTCAGGTAAGATTAAATTTTCAATTAAGATATTTCACCTTCAATTTGTTTGAAGTCTAGAATTAGTTTTTAAAATGTGTGTACATACATATATGTGTGTTTGATTATTTTGTTTTTATTATGTGTGAGTGGTTTTGTGTGTGTATGTGCTGTTGCTTACTTCTGATAACAGAAAATGTGTGGGACTATAAACAGTCATTTTGCAGCATAAAGAATTTTCACAGATTGTCAGAGTAGTCTAACTACTTTTGAATTAAAGGGGTGGTTGTGTAAAATTGTGGGGCATCCTGTGTGTGTGTGTGTGTGTGTGTGTGTGTGTGTGTGTGCATGTGTTTGAATTGGATTACCTTCTCTGACCAATATATTTGTCTATAACACTTACAACATTTGCATAATACCCATTTTCCCCACGAGATCCAACTCCTTAGATTCCCCCTGTTATGGAGTTTATGAACATGCATGTTGATAGGTTTCTTGTTCTGAACTTTCAGTGCCACACCAGCAAGAACAGAGGTTGCCTGATAGGTTCATGTTGACAATTTCAAAAGAAGAAACACCGAGGCCATTGAGAGATCCTCACCCTTCAGGTTTTCTCTTTCCTTTTCCCCTGATCTCATCATTGGCCTCAATGAAAGTGCCAAGTGCCTTCGTTCCACAGGAAGGGTTGCCTTGCTATCGAAGAGCAATGAACACATAAAACTTAGAGAAAAGTTTTCTATGCCCCACATGAATAACTGAAATCGAATTTAAGAACGATTTTCCCTATGATACTGTCTCTGATTTCAATGGTCTAAAAATAAAGCCTTTCTTTTGAATATGACTCATTTGGAGCCAATGTTCTAAAGACATAGGAATGGGAACGCCATCGAATAATTCAACGGGAAGGGTGAGAAGTAAATAGAGCAGCTAAAGTCCTTGCCAGTGGAAAAGAGGAAAACGGAAAACACACATCTTCATCTGCCCAAGTAAGCTGTCCTAATCAAACACGTACAGAAGGATCACACGATCAGCCAGAGGCTGCTTTTTATATATAGCAAACAAACTCAATTACATGGGAAGGAATATTCAAGCGAGGCATAAAAAGTTATCAGAGGGCCTGCAGAGATTTCAACCCCCCACACCCCCGGCAGCATCCCCACACAGATTCGGTAGCCAGCAGTTTCTACTTTCTTAGATAACGGGCAAGTACACGGCGCTGGTTAGCCCTTAAACAGCTCTCTCAGGGAAAGGCAAGCATTTAATTTTCTTAGTGGGCGGGGATGGCTCTCTGCTTTCCTCTTCATTCACCTTCAACGCTTCCCTTGCAGTTAGAAGACACAAAGTACGGATGTGTGTTGCCTGTCTGTCTGTCTAAGAAAAAGTTGAAGATCTTGTTTTTCTTGGACCTGTTACTTACTCTGAAGTAAATTAGTAAAATTACGTCTTCCAATTAATGTCAAACATGAAGTCAAAATTTGAGTACGAGTGAATGGAAGGACCATAATAGGATTTTTATTTTATTTTGTTTTTCATTATTACTAGTACCAAACCTTTCCAGAATTTGTTACTTCAATGGAGGATCGTAGAATAAGGAAAGGAAAAAAATGAAGCTAGTTTTGATACATGCATCTTCCTTAAACTAATAGGAATCTGTGGGAAGAAGCTCCATCTCTTATTGTACTATGGAGGACAATAACGATGGCCAATGCCTGCTAAGGATTTGGCATAATTTTATTTCTAATATTATCAGGAAATGCCTGCTAAGTATTTGGTATAATTTTATTTCTAATATTATCAGGACAGAAAGAAGGAGACTGAAATATGAAAGAAGACATTAAAATGAGTAAAATTAAACTATTATAATTAAAATTAAAAATAAAAGTATAGTGAAACCATTACATAAAAATGATGTTTAATCATCTTATTATGGGCAAATTACCACGGGGAGAGAAAAAAACAACACAAAATGAATCTTAGTGCATGTTACCCAGTGGTAGAGTATCTGACAAGTATGTACTGTATGTAGACTCCATTCTCACTAACACATTAATAATAACAATAATAAACTAAGCTTGACCACAAATAAAGTGTGGTTCTCATTTTTCAATTTAGATTTATATGCCAAGTTGACAAGCTATCAACTGACATGAAAGCTAACATGGGGAGAAATTTAAGAAAATTCCTCTGATTTATCTACAATTAGCATAAAACATCTGAGCACTTAATATCATATATATAAAATCACTAAATAATGGTAGCTACCATACACTAATGTAATAACTCCACCTTTATTTCCTCAGTTTTTAGTCCAATCTACTTATACATTTACAAATCAGCAGACATTATTTTTATTATGGACAAGAGCTTTGCAAATGAATAGGGAACGAGGACATTTTTAGTGCTCCCTCCCCCTCATTTCCTCTCACTGTCATTATGTGTGCGTGTGTGCGTGTGCTTGCACATGCATATGCAGATACATATGTGTACTGCATGCATGTGCGCAAATAACAGGCACGGCTACTGGTTTTTCCTCTCGCACTGAATACGGTCGAGTCACCTGCGTCTGCGCAGAGCCCTGCTGCCTAGTCAGCTCAGACCTGGGAAAGAGGTAGAGTGAAAACATACATCAAGCCAGCCCTCTGGAGTTTTCATGGTCTGTTTCTTTGCTGGAAGCAAAGATGGATAAAAGTATTTACCTCTTAAATGTTTACCTAATGCTGTATGAAGTAGTGACCTTAAGTGGTCTTTACAGCTCATAGACCACACACACAAAATTATGAATGGGCAATTTTTATTCCCCTGAAACTAATGGTTCTGGCACACTCTCTTCCTCTGCCAGAGGACTGTAAGCAATATTCTCTGGTGAAATTACTATAATTCATACTTGGCAGTGACCAAGTTTCTGGATTTGGGCTAAGGTAGGAGATGTAAAGGAGTAAATAGCAAAGAAAACTGTCAGAGCCTTAATAGAGAGGGCTGATTCATTCGACTTTGGACTCTACTAAACTTGACCTTGAGGAATCAGTCAAATAGCAAATATCCAGCATGCTCTTCTTATGTGTCAAGGTCTAACCTCGAACTCCTTCTAGTGTCAGGTATGTCAATGAGCCACCCTGTGGCAGAAGATCTGAGCTGAATGATGTTACAAAGTCTCCCTTCTACAGACTGCGGCAGCTTGCCAACATCTGCTGCAGCTGTTTTGCTGCTGACTCTCACACAGAAATGCAGGTCCAGTGATGCCAAAATGTCTGAATTTTGAGGCTCTGGTGAGGGAACTCTGTATCTAAAACTTACATTAAAATAAAATTCTGAAACAAATTATTTTTAATAACACACTGAAGATGGCATTAATTAATGTGCTGATGTGATTGTGCCTTGAGGTTATCATGTCTACATTTTTGGGAAGGCACCATAATCTACACCGTGTAGGGAGACGATGGGGTGTAAAAGTGAATCATTTCTCTCGTAAAATAATTTCTCACTCTTGGTAAAAGCAGTCGTATACACTGAGAAAGCCATAGAAAGTATTCAGCTATGTTTCTCCTCCCTTCTCTCCTTCCTCCTCCTTTTCTTCATCCTGTTTTATTTCCTTCTTTATCTATCTGCTTTCTTTTCTTCCTGTCTAACTGCTATCAGTAGTCCTCATCCAAGAAAAATTTGGTGTATGTTTATGAACTAGAAAGGTAAAAACAAAATCTGGAAGAATAAAGGAGGTAAGTCAAATGAGAGAAGCAGCTAACCTGAAGGAAGTCATACAGCTCAAAGGTGAGCAAATGAAAAACAAGAAAAAGAGGACAAAAAAAGTGAAAGGAAGACGAGGAGTGACAGAGAGAGGGACACTGTTCCATGACAATAGTGGTGAGTGTGCAAGGGGTGGCACAGTTGGACAATCATTATTCTGTAACCAACATAATCATTATGAACTCAGATAATAAACACAGGTAAATATGTTGAGAGCGTAATATTAACACAGGCTCAAGGTATCTCAAAATAGCATGTTTATGACAAAACACAACTTCTGAGTGGATTGAACTTCTTTAGTCACGCAATAAAGTATGATATCATAAGTAATTAAAGAAAGATTGTGCGAAGTCTGATCAATTACATTACTTCTGTAATACTCCCATAGAGGAAGATCAAAAATCAAATGCTGAGGAAATGGCGACGCCACGTCAATGCTTCAGTAGCATGGACTGTTGTTGATTAACCTTTTTCCCCTTTATTTCTCTACTTCTTTGGCTTCCGTCATTCTCTACTGCTCAACTTCTCTTGCCCCCTGGACCAGATCTTCTCTTACATTCTTCCCTGAGGCTAGCCTCTCATCTCCGCTATTTTCATCACTTGTTTTCCTAACTTCAGTTTCAGCATCCGATTCTCCATCTTGCCTGACTAGCTAGTGGGCAACGTGTCCTGAGCATCTAGGTGACGTCATTTTCTCATTGAAGCCCAGAGAACTCTTGTCTCCCGTGTTTCCATTAACGGTGTCGTTCTGCCCGTTTCCTCAGCTAGAAACCTATCCCCTCTGTAATCCCCACTCCCTTGTAACTGTATGCAGTTAGAACGGACACTTTTTCTAATTCTTTGGTATCTCCCTTTAAAAACAAGTCGTAAAGAATATTTTTTACACCTCATAATTGTTCTTCATGTTTACAGCTTTCCACCTCATTGACCCACTTCCCATTCTGTGGATTTCTAAGGCCAAATTCTACAGTCAGATTCCCCAGGCTGTTCTTTCACAAGAGATAATATTGTAGTTGGTGCCGATATTCTCCTGGCACCTAATCCTTGGCGCTAAACACACTGCAGTTCAAGTTGTTTCCTTTGGTTCCAGCATCCTTTTCACCAGGTATGTTTTCCTAATCTCCTCAGCCTCTATCAACTTTTTTTCATCCTATCTGGTTATCTCTTTCGCTTTTGCATTGTGCCCATCTGTCGATTTCTCTCATTAGGCTGATTTTCGTGCAGTTTTATAATTTTGCTAACTATATCAGGGTTAAATTTTTTATTTGGTATTAATTTAGCATGAATATTTAAATGCACATATACTTTTAGGTTGGGCCCACAGGAAGTGTTATATTAGGAGAGAAGTAGTCGAGAAGCCAAGAATGTCATTGTATAAGGCTAAAGTCTGGGACTGGGAGCTGATGGCACAGGTAAATGGCACCATTCCACATCGATGTCCAGATGATATCCAGCATAGTGTTTAAAGAGCAATTTGGGGAAAAATTTTTCCTTATTTTCTCTATGAATGACTTTTATGCATCTTTAGAGTCAGAGAATTCCCTGAACTCTATAATAAAAATGAAAAACATTCCCTTACTGAGCAAACAGAAAACACACTTGAGATGATACAATTTTTACATTTCCATAAAAGGCTGCCTTTTCCAAGGGGTAACTCCAGCCTTCTTGATAATGCCTTCTCTATTTTTCACAACTTTTGTTCCATAATATGTTAATAAGCAGATGTTAATTACAGCCCACTCTATATCTTGCTCTGTTCATGTTTCACACCTTCCTCACTGGACATGATGTCTGCCTGTCACTTTCATATTTGTAAGCCAGAAAAGTTCCAAGTAACTTTGAAAAAACTATCTTTCATATTTGCATTCATCTCTGATTTAAGCCTTATTCCAACAGATTTTAAGTGCTGCTCAACATAGTCTATGCTCTGTAACAATTATTAACACAGAGGTTCATTTATCTGTATCATGTGTCCTGTGTCAGATTAAGAACACATTAGTACCAAAAATTTCAAACATATCTTTACATCCATTCAAACTCATCAGTTACCTAACATACAGAAAGCATTGTAAAAGATTTATCAAATTCAATTGAATCTAAAGCTTTTATATATGTATCTAATGATACATTGCATATTTGTATGTAAATTATATATGTATATATCAACTTTATTAAAATATCATTGATACATAGAATTCACACTTTTAGTATATATTACAGGATTTTTAGTATTTTATTTTCTAAATGGGCTACATTATTTTGGTAATCATATCAGAAAAATGTACGAAGATTCTAACTTCTCCACACCATCACTTACACTTGTTATTTTTTTTATGAAAGAAAAACTCATAATTCTCATGGAAAGCTGTGTGAGAGTGTGATGTGTGTATATTAGTTTCAAATTGGATCACAAGCATTTACCAACTTCTTATGCAATATTTTAAAGGGAAAGTGTGTCCACCAAACACCAGACCCAGTACGCCATCCAAGCTTGTAGTTTCTAATGAGTGCTGCAGCTAAGGGCACAGCCCTCTCTGGCTGGTCACGCTTGGTCACACATTTACATTCCTAATTTGTAACCTCTTATCTAGACCTCAATACCTGAGGCCTTGGCAAGTGGTCGTTTTCAGGTAGCTCCCCTGGGACCCTATTATGAAGGAAAACAAAGAGAATTCTCCTTTTGTCCCTTTTTATGTGTATGTATTTACAATACATACTAATTTACATATCGATTACATATGTCATGAAGAATTGGTGTATGTGTATGTTCTTTATTTCCCTCTTACCTCCCCCATATTTAAACCCTACTTCCCCTGTCCTCAGTTGCCTTTCTCACATTGGGAAGCCTCTCTCCATTTTCTGTCTTCGCTCTTATTTCGCTCTTTTTACCACTTCCTTTTCAAGTTTCTGGCACTAATGAGACAGTAAGATACTTAGCCTTGAGTTTGATAGTGTTCCTATAATGTGATGCTTTCAACTGTTTTAGAAAGGTTTCCGGAAGAAGTATAACTGGATCAAATAGGGTTTCTGTTTTTATGTTTCTGAAGAATCTCCCTACTGATTTTCATAGTGGTTGTATTAGTCTACAGTTCCACAAACTATGTAGCATGGTTTCTTCTCCCCACACCCTCACCAAAAATCCTCACCAACATTTGTTTGTTTTTGTGTTCTTGGTAACAAAAATTCTTACGTGAATAGGGTAGAATTTAAGTATTGCTTTGATATGTGTTTCTGCAATAATTAACGATGTTGTGTTTGTTAGCTTTTTGTTCTTCTTTTGAGAAGATACATTTTATTTGCCCTTTTCTTACTACATTTTTTCTTGAGGTTTAGGATTTTTTTTATGTATTATACATTTTAGTTGCCTGTCTGAAGAGTATCCGAAAAAAAATTTCCTCATTCTGAAGATTTACTATTCCCTCTGTTATTTCCTTTGTTGTAAAACACTTATCAGTTTGATATAATCTCATTTGTTGATTATTAATGTTATTTCTTGTGTAATTGGACTTTTGTTAATAATGTCCTTTCCTGTTCCCATGTTTTCCAGGGTTTTACCCATTTTTATTTTTCAGTAAGTTCAATGTTTCTGATTTACTTTCTAGTTCTTTGAGCAATTTTGATTTCATTTTAAAAGTACACATTGAGAGATATGAAACCAATGCCTCAAAATAAGGCATTAACTGAATTCAATAATTCCATGACAGCAATTTGCAATGTCAGAAGTCACAAACCATCAATCAAAAGGAACAGACTGAGAGATTGGGTTGGGAAAAAAATCCAACCATATGGTGTTAACAAGAAAAATATCTCAAGAAAAAAAATAAGCAACAAAGATTTAGTGATGGCAGAAGTAGTACTTCTTCAGCCAAGTTTACCTATTGTCTGTTTTTTCCCCCATTTTATTGATATGTATAAGAGCAAAATCTAAGGTTTACAATGAAGTTGAGAATTTTGTGCACATATGTATCTTGTCAAGGTGACAAGGACTTTCCCACTCTCCTTTTTTTTCTCCCCCAACCAACCCCCCCTCCCCATTTCCTTCCCTTCACAACTATCTCATGGAAATATGGTCTGTTTTAAGTTGACCTGTTTTGTAGCTGATGGTCAAAGTTTCAAAACATTGAGTCAGATCCCTCTGTTAGGAGTTGTACTTTGTAAACCTTTAAAGAACAACAGTTCCAAAGTTAAGGAAAATATCAAATAAAACCAAGAAGAGTAAAATAATGTTAGCTTGTATCATAGTTTTGAATCTAGAAACAAATTTTTGTTGTATCAATTTTTACCAAAGATGATCAAACAAAGATCCAATTTGTTTGTATTATGAATTTTTTTAAAATCTGATTATTAGTGCAGAGACGAATCAGAGATGTAGATGACAAAAGACTTAGTTTATGGTTCTAAATTTGAGTTTTGTTAATTGACATGATTCTGATCAAATTGTCAAACACTGTTGTCTGGTGTGAGACCAGAGAAGGCCAACAACCAGAATAGAATCTTCCAACAGCGATCAAAGCATTTGATCTCTGATGTCCTTAGAAAAACTCTTACAAGGACAGGAAAGCAAATATAAGTAAAATCATAGACTTGGAAATGCTGTAGTGGAGTAATTTGTTTCATCACAATGGCAAGGTAAAAAGAACCATGTGGTTGTAAGGAATAATGTTCATGCATTGGTGTCTGATCATACTTACCACTGAGAACTCTTTCAAAACAATAAGTCTTGTGTCAATATGTGAGCAACCTAATAAATCTTCAAAGAAAAAACAAAACAAAAAAAGAATTTTAGTGAAAGGATCTGAACTTAAGTTTCATGTAATAGAAGCATGAAAGCAAGTGGGAGTACTATTCCCATCTCTGAAAACATACACTTTAAATCAAAACTGGTCAAAAGAACCAATACAAATACTACATTCTTGTAGAAAATAATCAACAAAAAAAGACAACTAGAGTAAAAAAAATTGTGTGGTGAATGTTGGTGCACATAACTTCAAAAAAATTACTGGACACAAAAGAACAAATAAACATCAACACAATCATAGTGGAGGAATTTAATACTTCACTATCGCAGGCCAGTAGATTAACCACACCAAAAAATCAACAGGTGTGTTAGAACAAAAGCACTCTTTTGAACAAACAGATTTAACAGATATCCACATTGTTTTATCCAACAGAATATGCATTTTTCTCAGAAGCACAGAAAACTTTCTCCCAAGTAAGCCATACTCTAGGCCACAAACCCTATTTAAACAAGTATAAAAGAATCTCATGCAAAGTATTAATACATAGAGGGATACAACTAGAAATCAGCAACATAAAATACCACCAAAATTGCACAAAAGCTTGGAGATTGAGCAACACACCACACAACAATCAACAGGCTACAGAAGATATCAAGGGAGAAATTTCAAAGTTCCTTGAATCAAAATACAAGAGAAGCACATCTCTTCAAATCCTATGTAACACAGTGAAGGCAATGTTAAAAGGGTGAGTTCACTGCTGCAGATTTTCTGATACAAAGAATGGATATATCATGAATAAACTACCTGATGACGCATCTTCAGATTCTGGAAAAGCAAGAACAGCCAACTCAATCTCAAAACTCATAGAAAGAAATAAATAGTAAAAATCAGAGCAGAAATTAAGGAATTTGAGAGAGCGAATGTCAAAGAAACAAAAGGCTTTTTCTTGAGAGTACAAAAAAGATGGATAAACCTCTAGCCATTCTCACCAAAAGGAGGGAAAAGGCTGGTAATATTCATGTATAAACCAAATGGCCATTTACAAAGGACAGCGTTGAAATCCAAAGGCTTATAAGAAGAGAACTTGTTTTCATTACATTTGATGTTACCATTTTTTCTTACCTAGTTTCCCAACTCTAAATTTAATTTGACTTACTTATCTCTTCTGTAAATTCTACTTTTTAAAGAATAATTTTATTTTCCACTATTAAATAAAATGAAATGTATTTACAGATTTTAGCATGTAATTTTTGATCCATTTTCCAATATTTAAAATTGTATTTGTCAAGGGCAATTTGATATTATTAATATCGGCTTTTTGGCAATGGAGATACTGAAAATAGCCCCAAAACAAGTCTGATGAAAGCTGATTTTTGAGGATGAGATTTTGGAGACTTCTTAAAGTCCTCAAATCCTAACTGCTAGATCTAGGCCCAATTTGCTTTTATACGGGCAACACATTGATCGAGTCAGATGTTGTAACTAAGCTTATGAAGCTGGGCATCTTTTGGTGAATAATTTATCCAAATCCAACAGTAAAAACATTACAGGCACAGGGCCCAGCATAAACTTACGAATAATCTATACATATTTTTGTATAGTCATTTTATTTGAGAGCTATGACAAAAATCTTTCAAGGGAAGAAATGTACAGTACAGTAAAAGGCCTTCTTATAATTTTTCCCCTCTGCCTCTTTCAACTTTTCTTTGATCTTTGCTTTTCATGTTTTCACAAATTTTTCTTTTTTTTCAACCTGTGGAAAGAGTAATGAATACTTATGAAGGTAGCTTAGCACATGCTTAACACAAGCCTGGTGCAATCTTGGGTGTGAACAGTGTATAAGAAGTTCTGGAATTGTGACCAAAAAAAGAGAGCCTTTCATCGCTGATTGTCAATCTTCAGGTTAGCATGTACATGCAATGAGGCAAAACCTGCATAGTAATTGGGCTCTAAATAACTACTTTTTTCTCTACTTATTCCTCAATAATTGAAAAGTTCATAATGCTCTAATCATAATTGATAGAATGTGTTACCTTAAAACAAACAATAGCTACATACATGCATAAAATATCTATTGTTGAGAAATAGTAAATTAATTATATGTGCAAAAGACAGACAAATACAGTGAATGGCATTTATACAACATGTTATAGCTCATGAGTGAAATTTGTAGGTGCTAATTATTGTAGAAATTGGAAATTATAAATTGTAACTACATGGCCATAATGATATAAATTATAATAATAGCTCAGAGTTGGTGAGCATTTAATTTATGATAGACATTATTCTAAATAACATGTAGATTTAATATTCAGTCTTTTGAGCTAAATATCATTTTGTTTGCTACCTATAGAGAAGAAACCATATCTTCCTTGATTTAATAATTTACTCAGTGTCACACGTACATGAATCAAAAATAAGACCACGATTTATTTAAATCTATATGGTGAGATGCAAAATACAAAAATGACTATCCTTAAAGAAGACATTTGCTTACAACTCCTTAGAAACAGAAGTCATGAAGTGTCTTTCGAAATTGCAGGTTGAGTGGGAGTCAGTCAGTTGGGAAAAATGGGCCATGAGGAAGAAGTTGTATCATCGTTTCTGTGGGAAGAAATCGCAGAGGCACAGAAAGCTGATTTAGAAATTGCTATTTGAATAATGTCAGAGGCAGAGGGGCTCTGCCCACTTGTCCAGGCCTCTGAGAACTCTGCCATGGAGGCTGTACAGCTTGTACTCCGGACTGGTTGCCTTGCATCAGAAGAGAGTGCCAGAGGGCACACTGATCACAACCTGGAACAACCAGCAGAGCCTGAGAAATGCAGTCATTCTGGAGTCGATTAGGGCCCCAAATACCAAAGCATTGAAACATAAAAAGTGAAAGACATGTTTAGTGGAGTTCCTAGGTCCAATCTCCACCGTGCTGTGGACTTGTCATATCAAAAATTCAACAGGAAATTGTCCTTGTCAAATTCATCTGGGTTTCTACAGGCAAATTTTACACAAACATTTTCATTTCAGTAGAAGAGTTTTGATGAATCACTTAAGTTTACCTAACCATAACATTACATGGAGATACCATTAAATATGTAAAATCTATTGAAGGCATGTAAAAATGATCACAATACACAATATATATATATACAGTGTATATATAGTTTTGTTTTATGTAGTTTTATATACATATATAGTTTTCGGTATACATTTTGTAATTCATAAATTTATTATTTTGGAAAATTGCAAATGTCAAAAGACGATGATTTTTCTAACACAAGTCATCTAGTATCACTATAGTGCCTTATTAAAATAGTTACTTTTGTAATGACAAATCTTTAATCTCATCTTCTATTAATAGTCATAGTTATTGAAAAAAGCATTTCTCCAGTAGCTAGAATATTGGGCTAAATTATCAATTTTCCAAATAAGTTGTGAAAGTTGATTTGTTAAAAATATTTTAATAATTACATAAACAAACAAAAGCAAAATTATCCTTGCATTCAAAAATTAGAGGGAAACAACTTGCTCTTCTTTTTTTCTAGTGAGAATAAGTAAACACTTGTCTAGGAACCAGTTTCGAGGAAACAATTGCTGAGAAACACAAGAAGCAAACCGCTATATAGACATCTAATATCTCACCCAACTGAAAATTCCATTATGATCGAGATTCTAACTTTATAGTGTTGATAATGCCTATTCATCAGGAAGGTAATACTATAGTACATAAACGTAGAATTAGAAAAGTTTTGGAAGTGACCAACAGTGTGGACTCTGCTATTAGCTTATTCTTGTCTTGTTGGGTAAACCAATCTTCCCAATGTGCACCATGGTGCCCTAGATCTTTAATAAAACCAATCCTAATTGTAAATAGACCTTTGGCATAAGAAATCTAGATAAAGGTCATTAAATTTCTACCTCACTTTTTCTTAGTGTATATAAAGATAACATATAAACTAGCATATAATAATTAATATCATAAGTATAAAAAATGTCTAAAATATCTAATATAAACATGTCACATGTCAACAATAAATGGAAGAAAAACATAGCGTTGCTAAGGTAGTCATTACCTATACTGAGTTGCCACTACCAAAGTTTCGTTTGGGAAGCTCTTACTTTTTTTTCTTTCTTTCTTTCTTTCTTTTTGAGGCAGGATCTTGCTCTGTAGCCCAGGCAAGTTCTGAACTCTTTGGTATAGTCCAGACTGACTTTGGACTCAGGGCAATCTGCCTGCCTCAGCCTTCCTCGTGCTGGGATTACAGTTAAGCACCACTACACCCAACTTTATATGATGCTGGGGAATCAAACTCAGTACTTTGTGATTGCAAGGCAAGCACTGTAATCCTGTGCCATTCCTCCAGCCACTGTGTAGCACTTATTAAATATGGCATGCAATTGTCATTTAACATAATATGTGTTTGTTCATATTTTCATTAGTATGTATTTATGAATCTAATTGGTAGGCATTTCTGTCTTTCACGAAAATTTCTATACTCTTAACTTATGTAACAATATAACTGGCCATAGTGGACAGCACAAATTTCAAGTATTATCTATGAGTCATTCTTTACTAAAGAACTAAAAATCTGTCTCTATCTGTCTATATCTATCTATAGATAGATTATAGATAGGTAGATAGATAGATAGATAGATAGATAGATAGATAGATAGATAGTCAAGTTGAACTTGGTCGATTAAATTTTCCCTTTCTGTCGTGGGAGTTAGGGATCATTGATGATGTTCCCTAGGAATTTTTTATTGATTCAGAGTGTGAAAATTACATGGGAAACACCTGGGGAAAAAGGATTGACTTTTTTTTTTTAATTCTTTGAATTTCTTCTTTTCTTGGTTTGCTGCTAACTTCTGTTTCTCTAGCTTTACCCAACACACTCCGTTGTAAAGTTCTCAAGTTTAAATTTGGTCCTTATTTAATATTTGCATTGCACAAAAATCAATTTTCTGTTTTGTGAGCATTCTTCTCTGCTCTATAGCCACCCTTGAACTTTCTCTTCATCGTTGAAGGACAGCCCTGGTCCTCTCTACGTCATCATCTTCAACTCCTGAAAATCTGCATGTAGGTAGGTGTGTAGGTTGATAGACAGATATTTTTATCTTCTTTATGTTCCTGTTAGTATTTCTTATGTTTCTTCCTTTCTATGTCACATAATATTCTTTTTAACATATATTGTCGTATTCTCTTTCAGAAGACGATTCTTGATCTCTTTACCTCACAGACTGAAAAAGACTTCATCATTTAGCAAAATTATCAAATAGTATCATATATTACTTGTATTTCTTTTCATCTTCTGTAAAGTGGAAGTCAATCCATAGAACAAATACATTTTATGTATCTATATGTATATTTATCCTATTGGCTGTGTTTCTTTGCAGAATCCTGACTAATCATATACTGAATTGCTCATATTTCATACAATATGTGGATTTTACTTGACATACTAATACAGATACTTGTGAGAATAATGCCATATGTTTGGCAGGCACAGCATATAAAATGGAAAAAAAAGTATTCATAAGGAAGAGAAAGAAGATAAGGTGAATGAGAAGGTGGCTGTTTTTCAGTCTTGGATCATAGAATGAAAACTGCATAATCTGAAGATGTGGAGAATCATCATGATTGAAGATATTTCCTTTTCAAAGGACAATGACAGAACTCTGAATTCAGAAATGAAGTTATTGAATTCAATAAATTGCAGCAACATTGTGCGTAAATGGATGTTGGAAGAAAGGAAATTTTAGTGAGGGTCACTATAGGGCTTGGGAAGACAGTAGTTACAAGGCTATCACTTAAGAATTATCTAGAACTGAATTACAGGTTTTGTTCCACACGTTGAAAATTCAGTAATGTTTTTGGTATTCTCTTTTTATTTATAAAAAGCACAGGAAATAAAATAAATCCATTTCAAATCTAAATTTTCCTTCCAGCTATCAAGGTCTATTGGCCAGTAGTCTGCCTGATCTGAACCCAGTGGTGCTACTTTAGTTTATCAGGGGGGACTCTGCTTTTGTTTACATGGACAATTAAGTGCTTCTTCTCTAAGCTATATTTTTGTACTCTTAACTTCCAAAGTTGCTGTTTTGCTTTCTTCATAAGTTATTTAAAATGTCTTCTGTTTCATTTTACTACAACATTACAAGGTTTTCCAGGTGACCCTAGCTATCCCTTTATGCTATAACTAGTGATATCATTGTATAATCCTCAAAATTCAGTTTTTATATTCACATTATAATGAAACTATAAAATTCATCAGATTTGTAATAAACATAACTCCTGGAGGAAAAGAATTATAAATCCAAACATCAACACAGAGTTGGTTGCACATTGCATATAAGTCTTCAGTTATTCTTGTAGCATATCAGTTAAGGAGAATTCGTAAAAATACAAATTAACATTAGGTGAGAAAAGTGGACAGAAATGGTCAGGAAGTAGCGTCTGACATGGCAGAGGTGAGCAGTGGGCCAAATCTCAATCACTGTGTCCATAATGAAAATAGAAAGACTATGAAGCTTGGATTTCTATAAAATTTTGCATATCTACCTACTTACTGAAAAACCTTCTATGTGACCCATACATAGTTGTAGATACAATTTATACGGCTTCTTTGTAGCACTATGAGGGATGCAAAAACAATTTACAGTTGGAAATATATACCTAACTAGATTATTTAAGATTCAATTATTACCAAAGTCAAAAATACACTATGCCATGTTATATATCACTGAGACCAAAAGGTAAAGTTATTGACAAAAATATGAATTGTATTTACAAATGAACTGAAGTTTTCAATTTTCTTTTCATTGTTTTCTTACTTTTAATTAAAAATGAAAGGAAGGAACAACTTTTTCATCACCTCTCCCCAAATAGAGGAAGCTTTTACCTTTTTGTTCTTTGTTAGTTTCTAAATAAAGGCTTCTATTTATTAAAAAAAAAAGAAATCTAGAAATAAAAGGAAAGGAAAGAAAAATAAAATAAAATATTGAATCACTGACAGTGAAAGATCCAACTGAATTTTTTACGATTAGTGTTTTGGTTACACCCTCTTAAAATTTTTAGTTGATAAACAAAGACACATAAATAATTAAAAGTTTAAAACTAGGCTGATGTTGGTAGACATGCTTCAGAGGCTACAGATGTTAAAATGGAGTTGTTAGTGTATTGGTTTTGGTAATATTTTTGCACCGGGTTTTTATCTCATAGTATCAAAGAATGAGATCATGGATGAACAAGGCAAAGTATAGAGAAAGAACTTCATTGGGGAAACTATTAGGGGGAAAAGAGGAAGGAGATAAAAGCCTCTGCTGGTTAGAATGGAGGACCGGAAATGGGATGTCCAAATGACATCTGTCTATGGGCTTTTACACATGAGTTGAAAACGGAAGCCGTCCCACTATGTAGTTTGGTCATTACGGCCAATTGCTAATGTTTTTCACCCTCAAGCAGCGTCTGAAGTAGTCCACCCACCCTTGAGGTTTTTCACTCTATTGTCTCTGTAACTGCTTAACTTTTAACTAGCAGTAGTTCTATGGATTTGTCATCCGTGGGCTCTTGTGCGCTACAGAAAGCTGCCATTTCAGTAAATTCTCCATTAATCGTTCTCTTTAGTAAATTCTCCATTTCTGGGTGATACTTTTATTCCTAATTGCCTAAACACGTGTTATGTCCTTCATACTGTACCCCTCCCCCCCACCCAGCTTGTTGTTAGGGAATTTGGGTGATTACTGCTCTGCCTACTTCAAGCTGAAAGAGGAGCACTGTTGTGGTGACAATCAGGGATTCATTCTTCAGGGTGTGGTCTAGGGACCCCAGTAGAAATCAGAAGACTGAGTTTGCTGGAGTTTGGCATAGACTGGCATTTGTTTCTTCGTGGATTGCAATCAAAGGGAGTTGAATAGTAATAGACTGTTATTATTAGACAGACTCTAAACAGCAATATCAAATATCACAAAGATTATTGTCTATCATTAAAAGGTTTCTTTCCAAAGTATAGGACAGAAGCCAGTTCCAAAATAGGGTTCCACATGTGTGGTTTTAAGTCTGACATAACATTAACTTGTTGGTACAAATTAATGAAGACGTAAGACACATTATCAACATGTGACAATCTGCCTTAATAATAGCATCAGTTTCTCTTTGGATGGCCACTGGAATGTCTAAATTTATTCTATTTTACATAACATTTTGCATCATTTTGTCTTTGACCATCCTTAAAATTTTAAGGTCATACAAATGACAATTAGGAGCAAAAAAAACAATGAATCTATTCTTGAAGAAGATGGCAAATTAGGTGGAGTCATTGTAAGAATAAAATCAGGAATTCTAACACTTAACTTAGCCAGAGCAGGGATAACTTAACTGAGAAGACTGTTGTCAGCTGTTTTCTGGTTTTTCTGAGTATGAGTTTGAGATCTTCTGAAGAGTACTTGAATGCAAAGGGAGCCATGGAAGGAAGTTGAGTCATTGATGACCGGAGGGTCTTTTTCAGAACTTGTTTCTTTAAGATGATAGGGTCCCTGCAGACATCCTCTCTTTCAGGGTTTTTCTTAGGAATGACAGATTCAAAAGGCAATAGTTAGAACTTATTTAGATGAGGAAGAGTAACCTTTCCATATATATATATATATATATATATATATATATATATATATATATATATATATCACCTTAACATTATTTTATTAGAAAGTTGGTGTTTTTCAACAGATCTAAAAAAATAATAAGAGTTAAATCTTAGATCCTTTTATAGTCAAAAGCTTGACAATAAAATATAGAAGCAGTTAACCTAATTTTATTTGCCTTTTAAGCATTGAATAAATTCAAGAAAGAAAACTTAAACCTCTATGTATATTAATGATTTTTGAAAACATATTTAATATTACCAGTTTTGGATTTTGGAATTCATGAAGGCTCAAACATCGATAGCAACTAATGACTTAAATGTCACAAAATATCTGGAAGCATTAATCAGATTTTTAATTTGTTTAACAATTATTTCACATGATCATTGATAACCAACATATTGGACCAGCAAAGTTAACATTACAATCTGTTTAATTATAAACAGAGATGAATGTTATCCTGATTAGATAAAAAGCCAGTAATTTTGAAAACATTCTTACATTTTACTTCACCAATGAAGTTAAATTTACCAAACTCTAAGGTTTGTGTAAACATATGGACACCTTGAACCTAATAAGTTTGCAGCTGCCTATTTGTGATGGAATTGTCTCACTGGCAAATTTTATAGCTCTCAACTATCAGATCAATAGCTGACTTCAGGTTTTCTCCTATAAATAATCTTTTCTCATCTGGTGTGTAGAATCTTTACCTGCATGAACAAGATGAATGGTGTGTTTTTTAAATCTGTTCACTGTTCTGGTCAGAGAAGCAAGACCTTTCCTTAATATCGGAAAGCATCCTAAGGTGTCAAGAAAATGCATCCATCAGGAACTGTGACTTTCACATGCCTGGGTTGAAGTGGACTGCATAGCTACAAAGCAGTTACGTGGCCACCTGGCCACCATTACCCCGTGGCTCCCCAGCCAGATTCCAGCACTGCTTCTTTGGTAACCTTTCAATAAGACAGGCCTTACCAGGAGGTGACGTATCATGTGAAGGTTTGAAAGATTTTGATGATGTTAAGAATTCTTGTTTCCTACAAATAATTGCACGGGAATGTAGAACTAGAAAAAAAAACATATTTCTGTTCTAACTCTGCTAACACTTGAAATAAATCAGTCAAGTTAACCTGTTGACTTTTCTGTTATAACAAGAAATCTGGCTTTTTCTAAGGTTATAAGAGAAACAACGGTATAGCCAGCTGTGTTTTGTCATGTCCTCTCTAGGCACTATATTCAGTTACCTGATCTCATTGCGTTGTCAAGAATCTGGACTTTTAAGTCCTTTTAAACACAAATGGCTAACATAAATCAATTTAACACCATCTTGACAATTGCGTTATATCTAGCTCAGATGGCAGATCTGAGATTCTTTAAATTCTACAGCAAAATCACTGAGGATTTTTGAAATAACAAAGTACTTCATCCTTTTGTCAACTACGAAATTTAAAGATTGAGCTAAATGATCAAGTTTCTGGGACTAAATAAGGCAATTCACATATTGTATAAAAGCTTTATTTTTTAAAGTTAGGTCACATAAGTCCACTTAAGCCTAGTTTAAAAAAAAAACTATGGAAAACTGGACTTGTACTCATTAAAAGTTAAGCAGTAAAGAAAAATTAATCATAGAAGTCAATATGAGGAAATACAGGTGTTAGTGACTGGAATTCAATCAACACTCATAACCCTACATAAGCTAAAATTCCAGTGCCGGGTAAGAGGTGGGTATCTAAGAGGAAGCCTCACATAAAGGGGGAAGCGTTCATTTCTGCAACATTCGTCCTGCTGGGTGCCAAACAGGAGGCCTTGTGCATCATTGATCCAGCGACAACACCTGGGAATCAGAACGGGTGGTCCTTTGACTTTTGGGTTAGTAATTTCACTAGTGCCCAGCCTTGCCACTTTTCCCATAGTATTCTTGAGAAAGAGCTAGCAGACAGCATTCAGACACTTTCTGGTTCAGTAAAAAGCTCCTGTCTTTCTCTTTCCTCTTTTTTTCTCCTCTTCTACCTCTAGTTATAGGAAACAGACTTGAGTGTTTACTCAGTTATCAAGGTAACTTTCAGGTTGCAAAGACTTTTGTTTTTATCTACTACCTGGTAACAAAGCTTCAAATTATCCCTTATGGTGAAAACACACACAGAAGAATTCTATCTATTTTTCTCCTTTTTATTTTCCCTTTTGCGGGGGAGGGGAAGGGGAATAATTTCTTCTTACCCATTATGTAATAGATGTTTGGTGGAGAATCCCTTTTCTTGTTATTTACATATAAAGCATGAACCATGACAATTATTTATTTTGTTAGTTTTGTTTCTTTGCTTCTCTTTTCCTCCTTGCTATAATGAAAAGTTTTGTGGCTACTTTTAATAAATCTGAAAGCTTTGTGGCACAAAAGGAACTGCTTGATATTCACACTGCTTTTTACTTTCTTCCCTGTATTCTCTAGGACAAGGAAAAAGAATCGCAGGTAAGTCTCTCAACCCAGTTCCCTCTGGAGACCCCAAATAGGATCAGCCCTAGGAGCCGAGGAATGCACCTCAGCCTCCTCCACAGGAATTAGTTCCCTCTGGGGCGCAGGCTCCCATCATTCTTTCTCATTTCTCTCTCTTTCACTATTTCTTTATTCTCTTTGACTACAGGAGTGGAGTTGAAATTCACCATATTTAGAGAATCTAGCTTAAAGTTTGATACAATTCAGAGTGTTCCCAAACTATATGAAAATCATGGATATATAAAACTTTGGCATAATTTCTCTTTTGTTAACAAAGTAAATCTAACTCCAAAGTAGTAGTAAGGTTAATGCTTAATTGTATGAAGGTTATCAGTCATTTCTGTTCACTTCCCATGAGGTTCCTAGGCTATGGCTGAATACAATTGAAAATATATACTTTTTTCAAAAGAGTGTTTGAAATGATTGCAGCACCAGCTATCTATGAAGAGAGGCTGAAAAAGACTTAACTAGAAAAGAGGGTATCGCCCATATTTTCTATGTCGTTTGTTTTAGCTTTTACCCCGGCCACATGGAAAACTGTTCAGCTTCTCCAAACCTGAGTTGAAGAGTGTCCAGGTTGTTGTATGCTGGCCCGATGAGGCTACTCCACCCCCACGCACCCACACAAAATTGCCTCAGGTTCTCCCTCCTTGACTTTGGAGTGGGGAGTGGGTAATACTTTCTTGAGGGGAGTATTACCTTGAGAAAATGAGATTATAGCGAAAACACAAAATGGCTTTCTTGAAATTAATCTCCACCTGTCATTGACTCAGCTCTGTAAGTATTGTTCGATTTTTTATCCACCTTGGAAAGTAAGAGTATCTTGCTAATCTGAGCCAACTGGAAACGTTACTGGCTGTGAATAGGGCTTGCCACAGGATTTAGTTGTGGTTTTGACACATGGTCATTTGACATCTGGCAACATCAAAATGGGAGCCAAGATGATGGCACCAAACTTAGCAGTTGCCATCTTGATCAAAACGGCAACTGTGGACCTATTCAGGAAGGCTTCCACCCTCCCCAAGATGGCAGCTGCCACCCTGCTCAGTATTGTGGCTAGTATCACCCAGATTGTTTTTGGTAGGGGAAAAAATGTTTCCTGTGACCCCCAGATATTTCTGAGAGAAGAGAAATATTTCACTCAACCTTGGTGCTCATAGTGTGCTCACCAAGTTGAGACTTCTTCCTGGGTAAAAGAAGTCTAAGTAGCAGGCTGGGATGGAACTGCACCCCCTGCAGCTTCAGCCTGTTGGCGCTTTTGAGTTCAGAAGAGAGGCACCGTAAAGGGATGCTTGTGATTTCCCTGCTTTCTTTTACAATTAATACTAACATGGTTCAGTTGAAAAAGGCATCTGAAATGAAGACAGATAAAAGTATCATATGACGCCGTATTGTTTCCTCAAAAGAGACAGTTCACTGCCAAAACCTTTCAGTGAGCCATATCCTCCTACTAAAACAAGAGAGTGGAGACCCACACGAACAGGAAAGAGACAACAAAACAACAACAACAAAAAAGGATGTTTGGAGAGGCCAGTTTTTCTGTCAGAATGGCGTTAAGGCATTGGCTGCAATTTAACGTGGCAAGCCTGACCTCTGAGTCTTAAGATTGATGACTGCTCTATCAGCATTTTAACAAGTCAAGAGAGGCTGAAAGTCCCGATGGTTAAGGAAAAATGCCTGTGAAAGGATGGCTTTTCTAATGTATCCTTACCTTGATAGTGCAGTTCCCGAAAGAAGTTCCCCAGAGGTCAGCAGAATGTTAGAATGAAATCTTAGATGAACTAAAAAAAAAGGTAGAAAAGGCACTTACTTGGGGGTATGTATTGTGGGAAAAATAAAGAATGGGGTAAAAGCTTTCTCTATTGAGAAAAGGGACACGAAAATTGGCCAGCCACATGAGGTTCCTTCTAGAAGCTTTTCTTTTGTACGTGAGATGAAAAAAAGAGGAGTCCTGCTAAGCAGCTCGTTTGTTAGGGCCCGTTGTTGAGGTCCTTCACCTCGACATTAGCTTCTTAGTTAGTATTTTATTGATGTGAGAAAATATGCAATGTCTTCAACATGAATGAGGAAAGATTCATTTCGTTTCATAGTCGCAGAAGGTGCCAGGCCATCTGTGGGTAGCTGGCAACAGCAGAATCACGTGGTGAGGGCATAGTTGAAGAGGAACAGCTTACCATGTGACTGATAGGAAATTAACTGAGCAAGGAAGGGCAGAGCTAGCATTTGTCCTTCAGAGTCAAGTCCCAAGGATGACCAGGAGCCCATATTCTACTACTGAGCCCTACTCTACTTCATGCCTGTAATCCATTCCTCCTGACCAGGCACATGGTTCCACAGCTATTTCACAAAATCCAAATACAAGAAGCTTTGGGGGAACATTCCACTTCAAGCCATAGCAGGCAGTAAATGAGGTACTCCATTCCTAAGTTCTTTCATCCTATTGTTTTTGAAAGCACTTAACATTTTAATCAGTAATAGTTCCAGTGAGTTGCCATCTAAGGGCTTTTGAGAAACATAGCCAGCTGTCCTTTCTGTAAATCTCCATTAATCCTGATTTCATGTAAACTCCCCATTTCTGGAGAATCCTTCTATCCCTAAATGCCTGTACACTCACTATCTTCTGTCAAAAGATCAAAATTTTTTACTCTGAAGAACAGAGATAACTGAGAGCTCTGATGGTCTCAAATAAAAACTTCCAAGCTAATAAAATGACCACTTCGTGTGATTTCTGTACTTTATTCAAGCATATAAAGTTGACTTCAAATCTCTTAAAACATAATGACACAACTTGATGACAAATGACAAGAAGAGTGTGGATGTCAGTGAGTTTCTTTTTTTTTCTTTTTTGTCTCGCAGTTTATCAGCCTTTATTGGCTTTGAATCCTTCTGTTAAAAACAGAGACTACTGAAGGAAGTCTGTTAAAATTGATATGTCATGTAATGGTGTATCCTGAAGAGTATGGGTGGATTGCCAGGAAGATTCAAAGACTTCTCAATGGTGCTTTGACTAATTAAGGTAGTAATGAATACCTGCAAAGAGTATATAACTTGCCAAAACTGCCACAGGACAACAGATGTCCTGGTAACAGCACAATGTTTTTACACGTTGTTTTTAAAAGAATCACAGTTACGCTTGGGTCTGGAAAACATTTAACAATTTCTCTTTCAACAGAGACAGGAAAACACTGAAGACATACAATGGCATCTTGAAACACTTCTTGGTAATGCAAAAAAGTTATGTTTACTCAACTCCAGCATAAGTACTGAAGTTGAGCCCTAGAATATCCACAGATAAAGAATTCTTCCAATAACATATAACCTGAGAACTATGGTGAATTCCGAAAAAGATGTGCATTATTTAGTCACAATGATTAAAAACTTGCCTTGAGAGAATAGTTTTTGAGTTATTGTTTACAGTGAGAAATATTAATTAGATGTCACATTCCTAGAGAGTTATAACATACATTTTCTCAGCTATAAAAACTTGGAGATGTTGAGGTGAGTTAAAAAACATTCATTCATCATATGCGTTTTTCACTGGCATTCCAAGGTACTGAGCAACTCTGGTAACAATCTCCTTCCAAGGTACTGAGCAGAGTCATAGGATAAGTCATCTCAATTATAGAGATAATGAGAGCTCTAGCAAGAGCCACGTGCCCCAAGATGTTCCCCAGGGTCCTGCTCCACCTGGGATCCCCCTCCAATGGCACAGTCTCCAGTGAACTACATGAACTAACCCAACCAGCTCTGCAGAAGCCTGGGGAACCAGGAAAGTTAAACGGTCTTGTGAATAGCACTCCTCATCTAATGGTCAGTATTCATTACAGTGGTAACAAATGGACACGTAAATATATTTTACTACATTCAAGAAATTTAATAAATATTTTGCATTACTGTGTTATTTTTATAATGTTCTAATCAGGAGGAAAATGTGAAATGCTAATATGTTTTGTTCAATTTCAAAAATTGCTTTTCTGCTTTCAAATGATAACTTTTCTGATAAGCTAACAACTAGATTGTTGATTAGAATAATATAGACTGTAGAATCTGAAGTACTGAAGAGGGACGCATGAATAAGTAGCCTGGTACGTCAATAGTATGTGACCTAGAGTCACATAGTAAAAACTTGTCACTGAAATTAAACCTTCTTTTTTGCTGTAGTGTTTGAAATATATTCTGAGCATAAAGAATCTGAGAGTTACAATGTTATATTATGGGTTGTTTAAAATATATTTATTTATAAGCCATCCCTTTGACATTATTTTTAAAGAATTGTGCCTTTTGTAGATTATCGGTATAATAACTTAGCCTACTTCTCCTAGAACAACCAAGTATGTAATTTCTTCATGGCACATACAAATTAGGGACAAATCTATTGTACTGTGTGTATCAATTTTCTGCTAACTCAATTTAGCAGATGAATAAAATGTATCTCAAAATCTCTTATTTTTATTTTTTTAGCTATAGACATATTTTTATGTGAATTCCAGATGAATCAGAAATTCTCTTTGTGAGATTAAAAAGCTCCTTCTAGAGATGAAAAAGAAATAAGAAATAAGTAGCATTTGATTTTATTCCAGAATCACGTTGAATGATACTGGAACTGCACTACAGAGGTACAGAGCCAAGTTGGCCATGTTGAAAAGAAAAACATCTTGTTTAGAGACCTTGGTATTGTTGTTAAGGTGACATCTATTGGGATTCGGTAGATGTTTTTGAAGAGAATAAACTGTGTGTCTGTTATGAGTTCTTTTGCCAGAAAGAAGGAATTAGACCAGTATCTTTTGGACTGGATACCTGTTGGTCAAGGGCCAAAAAGAATACTGCCTCTGAGGAGGGAGACATATATTTGCTAATTATCTCCTGGAGAACTGGAAGAGCAGGAAGACGTGTGCTCCTGTTTTGCCTAACAGAAACAACACTGGCTTATCATTGTGTGTTGTCCTACTCACACTAGCAACAACTCTTTTAGGTCTCTACACATTCTATGTCGTTATCTAAGCCATCATTCATTTTTTTTTCTTTTTTTCTTTTCTTTTTTTTTTCTTTTTCTTTGAAGTGCTAGGGATCAATCCCAGGATACCATGCATCATGGGCAAGGATTCTTCCACTGGAAAATGCCCAGATATATTTATCAAATTTCTGATAACAGTAACAGTGTGTGTGTGTGTGTGTGTGTGTGTGTGTGTGTGTGTGTGTGTATGGGTGTGTGTTTGTGTGTGGTGCTGTGAATTGAATTATTGAATTTGAACTTTAAGATGCTAAGCTACACTGCTTCTCCCCCACCCCACCCCAGGATCTTACCAACTTGCCCAGGCTGGATTCTAGCCCAGGATTTCAGTATACTCTTCTTTCAGTGTCCCAGAAAGCTGAAAATGTAAGTCATTATTTCTATGTAAGATTTATTGTTATAGTTTTGTTGCTGCTGTTGAACAAGTTAAAACACACTAACAAGTCATGGGGCAGAAGAGATGCATTATAGCAGAAACAAACCTCACCACAAAAAATGTAAAGAAACATACAGTACCATAGAGCTCTTTAAAGAACAATAAACATGTATTATAGAAAATGATTGGTAACTGTGACATTCAAGTCTAGGGCTAGCGCCTACTGAAACATACATATTTTCTATGAATTTGTTCATTTTTAGTCTATAAAATATGAATGAATAGATGTATTTTCATTGTTTTTTCAATGTATGAAAAGCCGGAAAATCGTGAAACCTATGAATTTTCCTCACCTTCTTCATTACCACATCTAACTTCAGAAAACGCTAAGTAAAATTCTTCTGTAGTACATAGCACAGTTCCACGTTTTTTCGCTTAAGCAGGACAGTCCTGACCTTTCTTCCTAAATAGGAACTATTATCACTCTTCTGGATTGGCATGTTCTCCTATAGAGAGATGAAGAAAAAAAAAAATGATTGTAGCCCCAACAAGCATGGTAATAAAGATTAGGCATAATTAAATTATCACAAATTATAAAATAATTAGAATAAAAGGCAGAAGTTAATATAATGTATTATACATAGCAATAGGAAAAAGCATCACAGATATGCAAGAAAATTTGCGTTGAATATAAAATCATAAATCAATTGTACACAAAAATTTAAAATTCTTGGAACTTAATGTGGCAAATAATGGGAACTAGGGTGGGAGGAGGGCCAAAAGGAGAGAAGGGAAGGATCTGTAACTTTGCCATGGTATGTATGTGCACAAAATGCTCAAGATCAATGTAAACTTTAAATTTTGCACTTATACATATCAAAAATGGGAAAATATTAAAATTCAAAATGTAGTGGATAACTTTCTTTTTTTAGGGGGTTGGAAAGGACACAATGTCTGAAGTTTTGGCTGGTCCTAAACTCACTATGTAGTCCAGGCTGGCCTTTATCACATGGCAACCTCCTGCTTCAGTTTTCTAGTACTAGACCATGTATATGGGCCTCTATAAATTGATTTGGATGACCTTATAATAAAACATAAATGATTAAAATTAACCAAAAATAGAATCTAAACAAAACATTACCAAGTCAGTGTGTTCAATGTGACAGGAATATTTTGAGAAGGATTAATAGCAATGTGTGTTTCTGAAATATTTCAATTAAAGATAGAATTTAAGTGAACGTAAAAATTAGTAAAACCGAAACAATATTGAAAAAGGACAAAGTCGGATATTTTACTTGAATACTTGGTAAAAACAGTACTATATATGTGATGATTCATTATTGGGGAATAAGCAATGCATAGCTCAATGCAAAAAATGTACTATCAAAGGAAGTCCAAGCAATGTATTGCTAAATTATTTTTGATAACTATGCCAAAGTAATCAATTGACAAGGATATAAAACCTGTAGTGCTGAATATTGAAACTTCATATGGAATATGTGAAACTGTTTTTGAGACAGGGTCTCGTTCTGTAGCCCAAACTGGTTATGAACTCACTACGTAACCCAGGCTGGCTTAGAACACATCACCATTCCCTGGTGTTGCTAGATGTTGATGATAAATCTAACCCGGTTTGGTGCCTTGCACTTACTAAGCAAGAACTCTAATCACTGATGTGCCCCCAGGCTGGAATAAGTGAAACTTTAATTATTACTTTCCAAGATAAGTATAAGTGAACTCAAAACAAACTATAAATACAAATACAAAACTTTGTAGCATGAAATCATTAAATAAAAACACAAGAAAACATTTTTGATCATTGAAGACAGTCTCTTTTTTAAAATTGAACCCCCCCAAAAAAGATGAAACTTCAAAAAACCAAAATATTACAAATTGCTCACAAAAGACACTATTTGGAAAGTAAAACAATGAAATAACAGGATAACAAGATAACAAGAAAGCATATACAAAATTCAATACATATTTACAACAAAGAATTTGTCTCCAAGGATTAGTTATACATTTTTTCCAAAGATCCTTGGGTCAATATAAATTCAATTGTTTAATTAAGAAAAAAGAGGAAGGAAAGGGTCAGAACACACACACACACACTCACACACACACACACACACAATTTCTGCAGGAAGGCCAATAAGTTCAGGAAAGCATTCACAGGACCATTCGCCTTACAGGAAATAAGCAAAACTCTCCCCCACATACTAGCAGTATAAAATGATGAGGATGTAGTTTCCCGGAGCTCTCACAAATTTTGGGTGGAAATTTGTTGTTTTTCGTCTACTTTAGAAAAGATTTGCAGATTCTTAAAACATTGACACATACTTTCATGTAACTGAAGAATTACTCTGTTGAAAGACTTAAAAATTGAAAATATGTTCAGACAAAGACTTATCTAAAAAGGTTGTTTAGAGAAGCTTTGGCATAGTAGACATAAACTGGAAACCACTGTGATAATGTCCATCAACTAAAGGTGTAAAGGAACACAAAAGCTACACCATGCTGTGGAATATCACTCAGAGAGACAAAGAAAATACGCATCAACACAACCACACTTTATCTAGTAAGAGTAGGACGAAGGAAAGAACCCAGATGCCAGCAAGCTCCTCTGTATCATTTCATTAGTTTGAAATGTTAGTGAAGATGAACTTAATCAGACATGATGGAGAATGGAGTGGCCACTTCCCAGGTTGGTGGTGACTGGTTGAGATGGGCATAGCGGAGCTGCCAGGCGACGGACGCTTTCCTAAGGCAAACGTGGTGGAGGGTATCTGGGTATAGCTGATTGACTAGACCATTTGAGTTAGTGTACTTCACATAGATTCTAACAGAATAAATGAAATTGTAGAACTAAGCAAGGAATATTAAGGAACTGAACAAAGAGATTCTAAACTTCTCTGAATATAAAGCATGATTGAAAAAGAGAAATGAATAAAAAACTAAGACAGAGTGGAGAGTGTAAGATAAAAGATACTTCACAGACAGGCTAATTATAACAGTGGAACAGAGGTAAGGCTTTGCATAAGTGATTTTATAAATAATTGAATGTTCATGAAAGAATTTCAAATAGTAATGTATAGATGAAAATTCAAGCTTAGATATTGAACCATCTTAGTTGGTTCAGGAAAAAAAAATATGTCTAGTACCTTGCAAAGATTCCATCACCAGGCATGTATGTGCAGGGTAAATCTGTGCTCACTGAGAAGTAAGTTCATATAAATCAGGAATTGCTCAGACAAATAATATGTATTATTGTCTAGAATATTTTTAAAAGTCTTTGTGATGTACTAAACTAAACTGATGAAATTTTAGTTCTATCTTAATTAAACAATTTTTATACTGAGCATAGAGCCTATTAATAAATATTTTAAGAAAGATCTAGAACTCGGGCATCCCAGTATTTCTTTTAAAGGCTACATTGCTTTTTGGACCAAATACATAATGCCTTTTAACATTATTAAATAGTATGTGCTATTTGAAGAGGTCAAAGGAATTTGAACTATGCAAATTTAAGGAGGATGTATTCTTTGAAAGCACAGTGGATATAGCAGTCTTGGTTGGTATTTGATGTCTTTTATTGCTTGGATGACATTTCTCCATGATCTCCTGGCTTTTAGAGTCTGGGTTGAGAAGCCTGCGGTTAACTTGATGGGTTTACCTTTGTAGGTCACCTTCTGTTTTTCTCTTTCAGCTTTTAGTATTTTCTCTTTGTGTTGGGTTTCTAGTATTTTAATTATGATGTGTCATGATGGGGATCTCTTCTGATTAGAGTTGTTGGATGTTCTATATCCCTACAGTATTCATTTCTTTTCTTAGATTTGGGAAATTTTCTTCCATAATTTCATTGAACACTTCCTTTAAACCTTTTGTTTTGTCCTCAGTCTTCTTCTGGACTCCCATAATTCTGAGGTTGCTTCTCTTTGAATCATCTATCAGCCATTGTAATGATTTGCTTTCTTTCTTATTTACTTTGTGTTCTTCACGGTCTGTATGTTGCAGCTCAGTCGCTTTATTTTCTAGGTCTGACATTCTATGTTGAAGATGTTTAATGTGGATGCTTATTATATCCTGTGTGTTTTTCACTTCCTGAATATCTGCATTCAATTTTTTTATATCTCTGTTGTGTTCT
This sequence comes from Ctenodactylus gundi, assembly GCA_004027205.1. Lineage (NCBI taxonomy): Eukaryota > Metazoa > Chordata > Mammalia > Rodentia > Ctenodactylidae > Ctenodactylus > Ctenodactylus gundi. Next base: position 258,205 of record PVKB01001491.1, read on the forward strand.
TCTCTAATTCCTTGTGTCACCTTCATTATCTTCTGGTTTATTTCTTCTTTGATCTTCTCTATTTGCTTTTCAAGGTTTGCATTTAGCTCAGCTATGTGTTGGTGTAGCTCCTGTGCTGTTTCATTTCCTGCTTTAACTCAATGATTTTCTGGGCCCAGAAGTTACCATCATTTTTGCCATTTTCATCTTTGGATTCTGAAATTTCAGTATTCCTGGTACCATCTTCTGGGGTGTCAGGACTTTTTTGTAGATTTGTTACCACGTTTTCCCATGGTTCTGCTGTCTCTGGCTGTCTCTGGTGTGTAAGAAAGAAGGGTTTGGCAAAGGTCCAGTCCTAGATTCCTCTGGAATCCTCTGGCCCAAAGGACAGATAGGGCGATGGAATTCCTGGTCCTACATGCCTCTGGAAGCCTCTGGGGTTCAAGATTGACAGGGTGACGTAATTCCCTGGAAACCTCTGGTAGCCTCTGAATCCCGGGACAGACAGGTGATGATCTTCCTGGTCCTAGGTGCCTCTGGTGTGCAGGGCAGCAGTGAACTGGAAGCCTCTGGCATGCACTGCGGGAAAGGAGCGATGATCCACCCGTTTGAGGTATCTTGTTCACCCTGGTCCACTCCGCAAAACTTTCCCTTCTGTCCTGGTTTGCCTCCCCCAGGGTGGGGCTTTCCACCCTAGGACATGCCCTGAGCCATTCAGGAGATCAGCAGCCTTTTCCCCCTCTTTTCTCCTGGTCACTGTCTGAAACTGCAACCTGTCTAACATCAATATCAATACCCAACACACACATGAGTGTACACACACATGTACACACACATATCTTTTTCTGTTTTTATCTTTTCTTTAGCATGTCTGATGGTCTGGAAGAATTTGATATACAGCAAAATAAATATACATATGTGTGTATAAATAATATCTATGTATATATGTATGGCGTGATAGGTATCGGTAGAGAAATACATGTATATGTAGATGTAATGTGAAAGTTTTATACATAATTTTATATGTAATATATGTAATACCTAACTTCATGAATGTTATACAAATATACATAGTACATGTATATTTTATGTGTATATACCAATGTGTTATTTCTTCAGTTTTTTTCTCTCAGAGCATTATTATGACAGCGGAAATAGTTTCATATTTTTTTGCAGGTATGATCCCAGCACCTATAATAATACATGGCCTGATTAGCATTTAATTAACATTCATTGAATAACTTATCAGCCCAATTAATTAATTAGTGACTAACTGAAGAGATTTAAGGTGACAACTGTAGTTCAAAATTGTATGGTTTAAGAAAAAAAATACCAATGACTGCCACAAAACCTTCCATGCAGAGATCCCTTCCTCCAACTTTTTAATGGAAAATTATAGATTAAAAAAAGTTTATAGTGCATATCAGAATAGTACTTAACTTTAAGTAACCTAAAAATTTTTAGATAAATGAAAGAGAACAATTTAAAAGAGATTTTAATAAAATTCATATTCTTTCATAAATACAGTTAATTTCAAATTTATCAGTATAATAGACTTTTTCTCAAGTCTAGCACATGTGACACCACTAATGGAAGTCAACTCAGGGTAAATGGAGCATGATACTAAAATGTGATAAACCCAACTAATAATAGCTTGAAAAAAACTATTGAATGCTTTTAATAAACAGCATATCTGTGCAATAATGAGAACTACCCTGGCATTCTTTGGTAAAAGGTGTTTGTCAAGTGATCTGCATATTCTGGATTTCAAAATTGAAATTTTATTTTTACTTATGCCTAAGTATTTGTTTTAAAATACATAAATAAATATATAAATTAGAATAACTTAACCCACAAGAAACCTTAAAATAAATCTTTACTTTTTTCGTCATTGTGTTGCTTCATCATTCATGTCCCTACACCTTCCCGATGGTGCCCTGAATTGCCCAATGGTTTGTGACTGAAATGTTTCCAATACTTGATACATATGCTGTGTGCTGGTTCCTGCCACTTTACATTTGTCCAAAACTCAAAAAAAAAAAAAAAAAAAAACAGTTCTCAAAAGGAGACATACAGATGAGCAACTGGTATATGACAAAATGTTTGATATGACAGTCATAAGAATCAGTATATCAACCTACAGAAATGGATCGCCTGACTGTCTTAAGAATAACTGCTATCAAAAAGATCTCAAGCGTCTATAAGAATGTAAAGTTTCTTCTCACGTGGAGTAACCATGCATACTGTTGGTGGAATGCTGTTTAGGACAATCATTAGGGAAGTCAATATGAAGATTCTTCAAAAACCAAAAAATACAATCTAGAAATCTTCTGTAAGTGGATCTAAAGAAAATAGAAACAATATCTTGCAGAGACACTTGCACCTGTGTGTTCATTGCATTACTAACAATAGTCATGATACAAAGTCAATCGAAGTGTTTGTTGACCAATAAATGGATAAAGAGAATGTGATGCACACATGGAAATGGTCATGCATGCACAGAGGAGTACTATTCAGTTTTAATTCTTTTGAGACAAAGTCTCAGTAGATATTAAGATGGGTCTCCAACTTTTGGGCTTACCTTACCTTCCCACTTCTGCACACCTATTAGCAGAGACTATATTCAGCCTTTAAAAAGAAAGAAATACTTTCATTTGAAACAATGCAGAAAAACTGTTGGGCCTTATACTGCATGAAATAAACAAGGCCAGAAAAGCAAATATTGCATGATTTTACTTGTATGTGGTAACTAAAACGGCTTAATTCACAAAAACAGACAGTAAGATAATGGTTGCTAGAGGCCAGGGTTTGGAGCTAGAAGAGCATGTATTATCTAAAAGGTACAAAATTTAAATTATGAAGATGATTAAATCCTGGAGATACAATATACGATACATTCACTATATTTAATAACACTGTATGAAAGACTATAAATTTTCTAAAGAGTAGCTTTGATATGTTCTATCTGCACCCAAATAAGTAAGTACTTGAGATAATAAACGTTACAGAAAGCACTTCACATTGCATAAATATATCGTGTTGTGCACTGAAAGAATATGCACACATAGATCACATATATTATTATGGGCTGCTTTTATTGACCAATTATACCTGGAGAAAATCGAAGCAAATGGAATCAAAGCTCAAGTTTCAAACAACAGTGGCCTTACTTTTTAGAGTATCCTATTTGTAATTTCTTTGAATACTGACCTCTGTAATTTAAAAAATGACAGAGAGAGAGAGAGAGAGAGAGAGAGAGAGAGAGAGAGAGAGAGAGAGAGAAGTGTCTGTGGGTTCTTTCTCCTTCAATATGTGGCATAATATTTTCAATATTTGAACATAGCTTGGGAAATTATTTTTACTTTTTAATGTTTGAGAGTTTATAGAATACATATTTATTGTGGGAGATGAGTACTGAGCCCTGGCATGGGGCATTCCTGGCATCTGTGTTTATTTCACACATAACCCATGCCCACATTCCAGTAATTTCAGTATTTTATATGTGTGATATACAATTTATGTATCATTATAGAAGACAAAAAAGACAAATATTATATTAGCTTAGTCAATCAATATGTGTATATTTCATAAAACGTGAGAAAAATTAAGGCTTTCCAAATAGACTGTGGGAACATTCACTCATAAAAATATTTCAAATATGAAAGACTTATGAAAGAACTTTCCCTTTTATGTTACCAACACATCTTCATGCTCTGAAACACATACTGTCTCTCATTAAGCAAAGCAACATAGTTGAAAAATAACTTTGCACAATCACAGAATGTAGTATTTTAAAATCTCACGGGTTCCAGGCAAGACACCAAGACACCAACCAAGACATACCCACTTTGACCGTTCATTACCTAAGAAAGTAACACCAGACCCGTTTCTTAGATTTAAAATTTGTCTCAATACCACATGTTTCGTTGGTTAATAGCTATGTATTTATAATGATATAAAGTGTTAACATCATATTTTCAAAATATTTATAGTTGACATACTTCTCTTCAATATTTCCTCTATGTTGTTTTGAAAATCTGCCCATATACATATGCATATGTACCTATGTAGGGAAAGTTTTATTTATTTACCTGTGTATTTGTCAGGTACTTTATTTTAAAAACATGTCTCTATTTATTCCTTCTGTTTGTGTGATTCTAATTTTACTCTATAACACAATAATTATCCACAGTAATTCTTCCCCATACATAGGCATTTTTTTCTAGAGTATAAGCTTGTAAATCGAAATACTTAGTCTTAGAAAACAAGGTCTTTAAATTTATCATAAGTTACCGTACTGTTCCTTAAGGTGCACTGATCTATATCACAATCAATTAGTGTCTCAAAAGTGTCTGCCTTGCTCAGTGACAGTCTTTATCATAAGGGATAGTAGCACGTTCTAAGGTGGATCTGAAACTTTCTGGAAGATTTTGGGGTGTCATAAAGACTGGAATATTCTTGCTGGGGATCAACAGTACAAGACTTAAATGTGTGTGTGTGTGTGTGTGTGTGTGTGTGTATTTGTGTGTGTGTGTGTGTGTGTGTGTGTGTGTGTATGTATAGCAATTCCCCAATTCTCCTTAAACTTCTGAAGGTAGAACATTTGTAGGAAAAAAAATCCTGTAAATATCATAGTTACAGTGTAAGTTAATTTTCCTGTAAATCCAAAGTATATACTGCTCAGTTTTACTTGTACCAAATTGTCAATGATTAGAGTTACCATGGCAATTGCAGAAAGACACATATTTTGTATATGGGGAGGGATACAGGTATGTGGAAAAAATAGTCACAATGTTGAAATGACACCAATGACAATGATTATTAAATCCCACACTAGAGATGTCAGCATTTGTATGTATTCATCACTGTCGCTTTTGTGTTGATATAGATGCAAATGTATAACATCATGCTGTCATGCCCAAGTATTTGTTTATTAAAATATATAATCTTATTACAAATTACTTTTCTATATTTCTTCTTTCACATTTTAATTGATACCATCTATCACGATCTTATCATTTTAGCTTGCTTTTTGGAAATATGTGTATATTGTCTATGAATTTTATATCAACTTTCTAGACTAAAATGGTTTTAGTAGACAGTTTACCTTTCACCTAAAAGAGTCGAATCATGTTCATTTTTATTTCTTAGATAATATTTAGGTTAAACATCTTTTTAAGCCTTTATTTATAATTAATATTTTTATTCCTGTGTGTTTTGTTTCATACAGCTACGCTCATCTTAGCAAACCGATGCTTAGACGTATTGCATTCTGCTGCGCAGTTTTCTTTTCCGGTCCTGCCTGCTCTCATCCTCCGATGATCGCCTTCTCAGCCTAGCAAACACTACTCCCGTGGTTACTGTTATCTCTTCCCTCTCCCCCAACCTTTTTTTGGAAGACACACTGAACCATTTTATTACAAGACAGTGGTTTCAATCCCAGCACTTGAACCTTTTAAGATTATCATTATAAGCAGCAAGTGCATATTATTTATAATATAATGAACTTACATCATGAGAAAACACTCTGGTAAAGACACATTTATGATTCATAAAATTAATTCTATAACACCTGACCTAATTGGTAATCCTTGCCTAGGAACTGAGTTAAAGATGAAATTTTCTATGCTATTTTATTTTCTCTATCTTAATTATTATATTCTTTCACTACAGGCTTTTCTGCATTAACTTCATAGTTGTAATTATAAGTACATAAGTATAACTTTTTTTTTCTATTTTCTAGACCCCGTAAGCCATTTTCATCAGGAGCTATCATCTCTTTTTTACTTTCCTCTTTAAATTATTTACATTTTGGGTCTCTCACATAAAAAAATACTAGTTTTATCCTTCTGTATTACAAATTCACAATTTTTTGTCTTTTGCCTTTTGCTTATTGATTTGCTAAGTTGTCAAAAATTGTTGGACAAAAATTATCTCTCCCTTGCATACTTTTATATGTTTTCTGCCCTTTGCTGCTCACTGATTTTGCTTATTATATGTATTTTTAAAGGTCAAAATTTATTGCAGTCTAACTTGATGTGTTTCAACAATTTTAAATCTTTTATATAAAATTAATTAATCTTTTATATAAATTAATTTTATTTGGTTTATTTTTTCAGTGTCTTTATATTAAAATACATATTATAAAATTATATATATATATATATATGCCTACATGCTTTTTTCTTATTTATTTTTAATTCTGCGTTTGGGTGAAAAGTTGCTCGTGAATTCCTGTGCTGTTTCACTCTTTTTCCTTGCTTCTGTCTCCTGTTCTGAAACCAACTTTGCCTCATGGTGTTCACATGTTCTCTCTCTTCTCGGGGCCTTTGTTCTTACAGCTGTAGCGCTTTCTCCTCTGTTAACTATCAGAGATTTTTGTGCCTTTCTTTATCCAGCCCGCTGTGATTTTGCTATGTTTTCTGTTCACTTAGTATTTGACCTTGTCTACAAGATTCCTTAGATTTCTAAGTTTCTGATTTTTCATCCGGTTTCAAAGTAGAATATTCTGACTATTGTTCTGCGGCTTGAAGCAGGTGACTCATTCCCGAATGCCTTCCCCATTATCTAGTCACCGTGACACCAGCAGCCACCCACCCAGGCTAGGGTCTGTGCTCTCTGCAGCTGCTCCTTGTCTGGGTCAATGAAAGTGTGCAGTTGGTAGTTGAGCTTTCATAAATTGTTTTTGCTGTTGACATGCTCTTAGGTTTATATACTCAAAACTATACATTTGGAGCATGGGCTTTGCCTCAAGTGGCAAAATTATAAGATATTCTTAATGGAATTTGAAAATATAATTTGAAGCAAAGGACACGGGCTGCATTTTTATGAACTACCACATATTAAAAAAAGTCTTCACTACCTATGAATGGAAACTGCTTATCCTCTGGATTCTAGGCTTGTATACTAGCAGAACTGCTTTCTTTCTAAGCAAGACTGTAATTTCTCCGTAACAACCCTAGTTTCAGGTTGATGGAGCTGTTGTAGGAGTAGGGAGAACGACTGAGACCCCCTACGTGTTCATGTGCTCTTGTGTTCCCTATTTATTTTCATTTGTGAGTCGAGGTTGAAAGTGATGGTTGTTTAATTTTGCATATTGGCTTTTTTAACGTTTAAATTTAATGTTTCACAGTGTTTTTAATCTAAAATAATATCTCATGCTGTGATAATCAACGTGATAACATGCAAAAATAAATAAATAGCCCACCTTTAAAAGATTTTTCTTATCTGCCAACAAGTCCTATCAGTTGAATGGAAAGTTAATTGCAATGCATTTCTTTAATGGTCTCCTTTAATTGGTCCCTCTGATATGATATCTTTGGAAAGTTGAAGCTATATAATAAAGCTTCAGTGCTTAGCTCTTTCAAAGAAGCTTGCAAAGATAGGAACACCATACAAGGAAGCAGCTTTTCAATATTTAGCTGCTAAATAAAATATATTGTGATTTTCTTTGAATTGAACTCCTTTTTTCAATGATAAGGGGCTTTAGCAACAGAGAGTGTGTTATTGACAGAGACTGAAACTATTTACCAGAATAGCTTCAAAAAACATATCTGCTTTAATTTTCTTTGGCCAGGTTGGCTTCAAAATTGCAAACTCTTTCTAGACCAGAATGTTTTAGCTTATGTCTAATGTTCATCCAAACTACTAACTATTTAAGCACATTAGTAAGCATTTGCATTAACACTTGATGAAATAAACATGGTATTTTTGCTTTATTTGGGGCAAAATGGTATGGTGTCATTTTCATTGTTCTTTCAACTTTTGAAACTGGACTATAGGAATATTCCAAAAATGATCTAGTAGAACTGTAGAACCTGTTAGGCATTAAAGAAATAACAAGTTGATTATATAATTTATGCCCATCTGTCACATCAAATTTACCAGTGTAACTGAAATGACCCTGCACTTTCTTTTCAATACATTTTCTGTCTTGTTCAAAACTATTCTCCAAATGATTGCATGAGTCGTTCAACACCTTGTGGTTTTTTTTTTTTTCACTTCAGTTTCATTCTGTTTCATTATTTTTCATCTTTCTCCTTTAATTCAACATAAATTCTTCAGTATGAACAGTATCAATACAAATAGTAGTTTGTCCAACACACAACAGAGATACATGTATACCCATGTTCATAACAGCACAACTAACAATAGCTAAAATATGGAAGAAACTAAAATACCCATCAACACACCAGTGGATACACAAATTGTGGTATTTATACACAATGGAATACTATGCATGTATAAAGTCCGACAGTGTAGAGGCTTTTACAGGCAAATGGGAGAAGCTTGAGAACATCATGCTTAGTGAAGTGAGTCAGAAGCAGAAAGTGAAACATCGAATGGTCTCCTGATATGAGAGTCCCAGATCACAAATTTTTATGGAAATTAAAACAGAAAACAAAGTGAAACAAGGTGGTAGGGAGGGGAGGGAGAGAGGGGTATGTAGGGGGAGGGACAAAAGGAGAGTGGGAAGGTCCTTGTCACCTTGGCAAGATATGTATGTGCACAAAATCCTCAACTTTATTGTAAACCTTAAATTTTGCACTTATACATATCAACAAAATGGAGGAAAAACAAATAGTAGTTTTTCAATTATGGTATTTCTAATCTTTTCCTTTTTCCCCATATTATTGATACGTATTAATGCAAAATTTAAAGTTTCCATTGATCTTGAGCGTTTTGTGCAAATACATACCATGGCAAACTTCCAAGAGGCTCCCCTCTCTCCTTCCAGCCCTCCCACACCATCCCCTTATTCCTATTATTTTCCACATTAAGTTCTGTGAGACAATTGTGATCCGGGCTTCCCATATCAGAGAAACCATCTTCTCTTTGTTATTCCCTTTATTAACAAAAATTTTTCCCAATGAGGCATTTTCCAGTCTTTAATATCACAGAGAGATTTAATTTATTCAAACTTATGAAAACGAAAATTTCTATACCAATAATATACATAAGTTTTGATGCCTGTATCTTTTGTAAATCAAACATGTAATTATTTGCACTTTAGGAGATCAATTACTAAATTTATGCCCAATATCCAATTCGTCCCAATTTCTGGTTGGTAAAAATTTCATCTTGTTTTCATTTTTTTCATTTATACATTTTAAATGACATAGATTAATATGCTTTTTATTAAATATCATGTCATATTTTATATTTATTTATTCTCTATAAAATTATTCATTTGTATAACATTCGTTATACAATCATACAATAAATGATTACCCACTTCAGTTATGAGGGAATGATTCTAATTATTTTATCATCCTAAAATAATTTTCAACAAAATATTAAATTCTAATCCTCTTCTATTGCTTCTAAAGTCATCTTCATCTTGCTTGGGGAGCGTACTTCCATTTCCAATTTAAATAGTCTTTTTTTTCAAGTGACCATGATGAGAGGTAAAGCTGCTTATCAATATTTTTTCTTTTTCTTCTTTCTTTCTTTCTTTCTTTCTTTCCTTCTTTCTTTCCTTCTGGTAGCCAACTGGTGACCTGAACATGGAGTGAACATCACATCTTCCTTACAAAATTCACAAATCTGATGTTTTTTCTGAGTTGTTGATGAAATGTCCAAGACTCAAGACAATCTGATACCTTTTGAGATCTTGGTAAATATGGTAATTATAAGCTGTTTTTAATCAATCAAGTCCCTATTCTCAATTCTCTGAAGTCCATATCTGAAGCTGCTACACAAATCCTTGCAAAAGCAGCAGAGAGGTGAAAATACCCACTCCCGCAGTAAGGAGAATGTTACAGAGCTGCATTCATGGCAGTCTTTCCACGGAGTACCTGTCCTTTTTCCACATATTTTAATTCCTCAACTTTCTTTTGTTTTCTTCTAGTAATACAGAGAAAGAAGAAAATGCCCCTCCCCCAAAATTGCTTCTCACAGTATTAAAACTTGTTAATCCCCAAAATACAACTAAACTACCAGAGAAATACTTTCATGTTTTCATTCATATTTTATAATTATCAGCATGTGTATACAATGAACGAGAAAAAAATAGTTTCTGCTCAATCGGTGAAGTACTTTTTTCTGGGTTATTTGATGATAACAGATGCATAATTTCGTGATTGTAAAGATTAAAGTTTTATAGATTATAAAACTATATCAATGAAAAATGAGTGCAGTAAAGACATCAACTGGCTTTTGCTTGGCTTTCTAATACCTGGTTCACTACCCCAAGACAACAACAGCATGACATCAACAGATCACTGCTTGCTGAAAATTGCCAAACTGAATGAATTTAATCTTCTCACAAGCACACCTCATCTATAGTATTCCAATGCAGCCTGTCAACAAAATATCACAAATAGTGAAAAGGAATACTCAGATGTTTTGCTAGACTGAATTTACTCAAGAGTTTGATGAAATAAATTTGCATTTACTCTCTCACTCCACAAATGTTTATTGGGAGATAAACTGTTAAACTCCAAGCAGTATGTAGGAAACAAGACAGAAAAGCTCAGGCTCACTTATAACTTTTATTCTAGAAGCACAACAGACTTTGTTTAGTAACTCAAGCTTTTACAATGGCTGCTTTTAAAGGGAAAAATAATTATTAAATTAAGAAGGTGATATATAACAGATGTAAAACAACTGCAAACATATTGTCTTATTGGTCTCAGATTGTATTCTTAACAGCACATTAGTCCAGTAGTATGCAAAGTGCAGGCCCTAACCTGACAGAAATGCCACAGCTTGCGTCTTTGGAAAGAGACTCAGGAATTTGCATTGGTAACAATATGCCAAACCTACTGTATCTGTGATTTTGATGCAGGCTAAAATTTGAGAAACTATCAGCATAAATTGAATGAATTTAGGGTATAATGAATCAGGAATCACCGGAATTCATGCTCAATTTTGGTAGGCCTGAACTTTAACGTCATAACTTACACATTGAAAGTTGTCACATGAAGCTGATGCTAATGGTGTTTAGACCACAGTTGAAGAGCTACAGATTTATTAGCCATTGTGGATGAACATTACATGAAAATTAACTGGATAGTTCTAAAAACACAAATATGTGGGCCCCATCTCAGTGCAATTCAATGTAGTCGTTGGGAGTAGGACTCAGAAATTGAGTTTTGAAACCTTGATTTCATGTAATTTTCATGGATATTTAGGGTTAGAAAGCATGCTTTACGAAAATCACTCGAACTCCCAGAGGTATGCTTAGGCACAGAGGTAGAATGCTATTCTTATCAAAAATATCAGGAATTTGAAGAACTCATTTTAAGCTTTCTATATAACCCCTCCAAAGAAATAGTACAATGAAAAAAAATCAATAAAACATATTATCTAGCATTAACTAGGTCAAAATAATATATTAAAACCTTTGATATTCTGGTAGAAATCAGCATAATAAGCTTCTCTCAACTATATTAAAACATTTTCCATCGGGGATATGTGTAAATACAACTCTTGACGTGTTTTTTCTCTCTTTAAGAAAACATGAATATGAGCCATGGTATAAGGCTTAATTATGGACTTAAATCTTTGATTCATGTGGGATAGAAATGCAGAAGTAACCCCTTTATTGGTACTCAGAAATAAAAGATAAGCCTTGCTTGGTATTGACTTTGACTAGTCAAGTTGAAGTCTGTAACTTGATTTGGTGTGAAGAGCAAATGGCATTTTATCTGAAAAAACTAACATTCCTGTCTGGGAGAATGTGAGTCTCTCCTATCAGCCCTCCGTTCTGCAGGAGGGCTGTGGGCCTTGGGGTTCTCTTTGTTTATGTTCCTTAGTATTTTTCCATTCAAATGAGAGCCAGGTTTTTAAGTTGCTCTGTTCCCCAGACTAGTCCCCGTGGCTTTAAAGCTCTCCAAAAGCCACAAGTTCCCAACACTCCACCTCCCAACTCCCCTGCGGAATTTGTAAGTGACAAAAAGCTGGAAAAGTACAGATGGCATAATTATATATTTTGCAGTTGATTAATCACCACAAAACATTAATCACATTTTGTATAACAATACATAATCAAATTCTTTATAGTAGAAATTAAGTTTCTTTTTGATAGAGAATGGATTCCTTTAGGATGTTGACATGGTTTTTCAGCATCTGTCTGGCTCCCATTCCACATCTGCATTTGATTTTACTCTGCTGTAGGGCTTAGTAAAATGTGGTTTAAAGGTTGTTTTATGACTATAAATGTACGTGCTAATAGAAGAATTTGTTGAGAGGGAAATATTTGCATGAGTTAGATACTATAAATATATTTTTTCCAGGCCATAACTTGTTTCTTTAGTGAAAAGGATTGGATTTTGTTTTTATAAAGAGTAAACTCATTTAAATCAAATAAAAAATTAAGCATGATTTTTTTCTTCCTAGCTACTAAAATAAATACTTTAATTTACAATTGGTTTTATATTATTATACACAACAAACAAATGTATAATGTATAGGTAAATGTTTTTGTAAGTGCCTATGTTCTTAAATATTCTAAATGTTACATACATTGAAGATATCCAGTAGAGTTTTATATAATTAATATTAATAACCACTTAAATATAATATAATGGGTATTAAAAATGTACAGACCTCATCTCATCAAAGCCTTCCACTATAGTTTTGGTATACCAAAAATATCAATAATTCTTAAGTTTCTTCAGTCAAGTAAAAAATGTTAGGCTCAGTTTATTTTATGTATTTTTCTACTATGTTTTGAAAAGAATTAAGGAAGAAAGATATACTTATTCTGCCTCAAGCTTTTAGCAGCACTTTAATAATTCATGCACACAGCGGTACAAAGGAGAAAACTTTCCCAAATAATAGTGAACAATAGCCTAAAATTTTAGCATATGCATTTGAGCATGTGTGTGTATGTATGTCAGGTGATGCTCCACATGTTACATGATGATTACATGACTGGTCAGTCAAACTCATATAGATATTGACATGATAACACAGGTCCAAGACAAAACTAATATATATATAGATAGATAGATAGATAGATAGATAGATAGATAGATATAGATATAGATATAGATAGATAGATAGATAGATAGATAGATAGATAGATAGATATAGATAGATAGATAGATAGATAGATAGATTGGATTTAGATTGCATTATTCATATATACTATGGGAGAGCAATTTGGTCACCTGAGGGAAGTGTGTTAATGATACACTGGAGGAAAAGTGGTGAGCAAATGGCAGGGAGAGGAAGATGAGGTGCTACAGAGAAAAAGAGATAGTGGAGCTACCCAAAGCAGAAGGCTTGCACTGAAGGATGGGTTTGAAGAAGTCGTTGCACCTTTCACCAGTAATACTGTTAATATCTGGGTTTCTTTAAATTCCCCTTATCTATTTGAGTTCTGGGTGCCAAGTGTAGCCTGTAAGTTTCTAAAATTGCTTATACATCACAATAATTTTAAGCCCTACGTTTTGAGTCTTTTGCAGTAAGTAACCATGGCACACTTCTGATCTGTCAGCTTGTAATGCCCTATTGGACGTCCAGCAGCCTGTACCCTGAGGCACCAGGAGGTTCAGAGATGTCCATGGTATCTCTGTTTCTCTAATGACATGAGCACTCTTATTCTACCCTTATTTCTCATTCAGCCGGTACAACCCTTCACAAGTAAAGGTAAGCCGTGCAGGCTTGATAAGCTTGCCTTTTGAACAAATAATTTGTCAGTCTATGTTGGGGACTAGGATGTTACCTGTTCGGTGAAGCACTTTTGGTGCTGCAAAAAGGGGTATACAAATAAAATGATTGATGTCCTGTCAATAGAAACTTCAGGTAGAGGATCAAACAGAACAGTTTCTTTTGAAGTAGGGATGGAGATGGGGTAAAGGTGTTAAATTTTATTCTTCTATCTATACTAAACCCCAAAGCATCATTGCAGGAAGAATAGGACCTGGTATCTGAACAAGGCAGAACACAATTTCTTAGCAGTAGACATGTCCCAGGGAAAACCACAAAAGCAGGATTTGTAAAAATCCATTCATGAGGATTTTATTGAAAACTTTATCCATCACTGGAGGGGTGTTGGCTGGAAGGCTTATAGAACTTCAAGCAATTTTCTTTTGACTTCATTTTTCAAAAGTTTTGACTTTCCTTTTGAACAGCCAAATTATCTTTTCTAGAGACATTTGGCTATTACAATATTATTAAAATAACTTAGTAAATTGCTCAATATAAAATTAGTACATGCAATAAATTTCATTTTTGTAAAACAAGAGTAATTGGAAAATTCAAAAAAGAATCAAGACAATATACAGTCACTAAAATTGAACAGTAGTTATTAGAAATATATTTCAAGCATCTTATGGATAAAGTTATAAATGTTAATTGGAAAACACGAAAAATATGTAAAGAATTGAAGTCATATCGAATTCCTTTAGTTGGGAGTCTACAATTTTGGAACGATTCAGTTTTCCTAAAATAAAACACAACTTCAAAGTAATTTCTGTTGAAATTCCAGCAGACACATTCCCATCTTAAATGTAAGCTGGTTCTAAAAATATGTATAAAAGAGAAAAATACAAAACTAAACAGTGCATATCAGATATCATAAATAGCAAGGTCACTATGCAATAGGAAGAAATCATGACAATAATATATAAAAATTAATCAGGGAGAAATCAGGATAAGACAGTAAAGGGAAGAAATCCTAAAGAGTTCAAAGAAGATCCAAGTCTTTAGAAAAATTGACCAATAACCAAACAAACCAGAAGACAGTAATAGTAGGTAGTAGGAGAGAAAAATTGTCAATAAATTTAATATGAAAATCATTTATCAGTAAAACAAACATTCACTTGCAACTCTATTAACAAAAAAATGAAGGTAGTTTTGAAATGTAAACGTAGACACCGAAATTAAAAAGACAACTTACAAAACAATATGAGGAAATCTCTTAACGAGACCTTAGCATGATAATCTTGTAAGCAATATTTAACAAATGCAATCCAGAAAAGATCAATAAATATGAACATATTAAGGTTAAAGTTCCTTTAATCTAGAAAGTTATTAAATCATGAAAAGACTCACTGTAAATTAAAATATGATACTTTATTAGACATAAAATCAATGAAAATTAGATCCAGAATGTACAATATACTCCAAATATTCAATGAGAAAAAAATCAAATGCACATGCACACACACACTATAATCAATTAACTAATATTTCACAGAACAGGTATCTCATATAATCATGTAAGAAATATCCTCAATTTCTCAGTAATCAGAACAGGGATATAAGTGTAAATCCCCCATGATATAATATCATATAGCCAATGAGTTGGTAGAACATGAAGAAGTCAGATCCACTATTCATGCTGCCTGAAAGGAACCAAATTGATGTACTTCTGGTAGGAGTAAATATTGATAAATCTCTTTAGCTAAAAACTAGACATTTTCTATTAACTGATGATCCTCACACCTTGAGCTTCAGGTGTGGCATACTTATTCATGCAACTTAAATTCTTAAACACATATAATTTGGAAAATGTACAAAAATGTCCATAACCATGTTTTATGTACTAAAAACAACATCAGTCAAAAATAACTGAATACCACATTTGTCCTTCCACAAAGAAAAGGATGAATACATTGTTTTAATTGCACCTGAGACTCTAATGTCATGAATGTAAATCAACCAAACTATGGCTGTTTACTCAAAGACAGAACATTCGTCTCCATATCTCGAGTACCAATATTGGTACCTAGATTTGTTTACTCATTCGTTTTAACCTAAGTACTTCAGCAAATTACGAGTCTTCCTTGTTCAAGTTCAGAATGTTACAAAACAACATCAGAAAAACCTGTGGCTTTCAGCTATGACTTTAACAGAATGCGAGTATCTCTTTTACACAGTTACAGTCCCGATCACCTTCACCTCTCTTGGTCTTGAGTTTTCAAGCCCCTACAGAAGATCGTTTTTATTGCAGATAAACTCTGCTTCTGATGAACTGTGGCTACATTATGATAAATCCCATCCCTTTTATCTGTGTATTTCCAATGCGACTTCAATTTCTTTGTGCTATGTGTTCTCCTTTAATGTCTTTTGTGGAATTTATGTCAAAATTTAACTTTTAAGATTCCCAGAGACATGAATACCTCAAAAAACAATAGTCTTTTCCTCTCTTTCTCCTTTTCTGTGTAGGAAATTGAACCCTGGGTCTGGCGTATCGTAGGCAAACACTCAGCTTTTGTGATATATCCGCAACTTCTGAATTTGCATTTAGTAGTTAGTTTACTTTCTTTAATCAGCCATCATTGACTCATCATTTATGCATTCATTCATTCAAGAGGGTAAGAGTGACAAAAGCCAAATTCCTTCTATGTCGACAACAACTTACAGCCTAGAGTACCTAAAAGCTTTTCAGTACTTGGGAATAAAGAATATTTATACTGATTTGTTCCTAAGCAGAGCAGCATTTTTAGAAAAGAAGACATTTTTATTTTTAATTGAGTAGTCTAAAAGGCTATTGGGTACAGAAGCCTACTGCAGGTAACATCAATGGTGGGAAGGAAGGAAGGAAGGAAGGAAGGAAGGAAGGAAGGAAGGAAGAGAATAAGGGAGGAATGGAGGGAGGGAAGGTGGAAGGGAGGGAGGGAAAACTGAGCTTATCTCTCAACACAAATGCTCTGGGTTCAACCTCCAGCTGAGAACAAAAAGTAAATTGATAAAACATAAAATAAGTTAAAAACTGGGCAATTGCCAATGCAAGCCAAAAACATGAAATGGAAAGAAGTCAGAAATAAGAAATACCAATAATTTTGTTACCAATAAAAAATATATTCTTTGACTACATTTAGTGTTTTAATGTTCTTAATACAGTTCTTAGATGTTTGTGTTGAACTGCTAAAATTTTATGATATGGTCATTTGGAAAACTAATCCTTTTGGTGAAACAGCTTTCAGCTAGTAGTTTATAGTGAACAGATTTAGAGCTAAGGTATCAACACCTAACAAAGTTTACCAAATTGTAGGCTCATGAAAGAAGATAAGGAGTTTTAAAGTAGGAACGACAACAAAGAGAGTTCAAGATGGAAGTGGGCTTTGCCAATTTCTCCCAGGCAGTTAGTATCCATGTCGGAGCTCTAGTCTAGGTAGGTGGTTGTCTCAACTAGTGCCTGCCTGGCATCATAAGCTGTCAGGGGAACCGAAAAGCAGTGAGATAGCCACCACTACCGATGTTCATTTTGCTATAAAATATTACAAAATGCCACCAAACAATGACAGTGGTAATCTCTGGATACAGGAAAACAGATTATTTCTATTTTCCTCTCTCTGCTTTTTGGTATGCTGTGATTATTTTCAATTTACATGCATTATTTTTGCAATAAAAATAAGTAGAATTTATTATTACAAATACAGAAAAGTATTCTGAATAATACCCTCTAGCAACAAGTATTTAGTTCATTGACTTCTAGAATTCTATATTATAGAAATTAACTCATTTGCCTGATGGGAATATGCTTTTTGTCCATTTATAACATGCTATGTTCCCAAACATATTTTAAGTATTATCACTTCATTATGCTTAAGAACTAACTAAATAGGATGTTCTCGTGAAAATAGTTTAGAATCATGATGATACAGATCTTAGTGACTCATAGTTTTCCCTCAAACAGCTACCACATATGCTTATGTACATGTGGTGGGTTGTGTGTCTGTCTGTTTGTCTATGTGTGTGTGTTGTCTGGACTTCATTGGCTTTGCCTTAGAGAACTCGTTGGAGAGAGGCACTATTGAACTAAGAATGGGTTTTTCATTCAGAAAGTAAGTTGTAGAAAAATTACAGAAGGAAAGGGTCCAGAATCTCTATTTCCCAATTTTTTATAGCTTTTCCCAAAATGTAAATAAATAAATAAAATGGAGAAACCACATGTGGCTAGCTACTGCTTCTCCAGTCCTTTGAAGATTCCATTGGAAATTTCTCAGCCACATAGGTTGGTCACTGTCTCTTTCAGGAGTTTATTACTCAAATGGCAGTAGTATTCTAGCAAAAGATTAACCACAACAAATATAACGTGCCACAGGGACACTGAGTTATTTTAAAAGTTACATTTTTCCTAAGCCAGGTGGTTTCAAGAAAGAAAACCAGTTCCTGCGATGGCACACTTGTCCAAAAGGAGCTTTTTCTCTTAGTCTCCATCACCATTTGGCACTGAGAATCAGCACTGACTGACACCCCCATGTCCAGTTCTAGGACTATTCTGCCCTGGTGCCAAGAATCATAGACTGTGATGGCCAGAGCCCTGGAACCTTGAAAGGCGCCAGTCTTCTGACCCCTTCACATGCTGCTAATGTCTGCTTCTTCCTAGTCTTTGCCTCCCACGTCAGAGGAGGGTTCAAAGTCATGATACGTCTCCATACCAATGTCAAGATTCATGGTTGCCAGGTCTATAATAAAAAAGACATTAATAAGTGAAACATAACATTTATTTAATGAAAATTGTATATGCCACTGATTGATACACAGAAATGGCGCTAATGCCAATGATTAAATGGAGAAACATATTTATACACATTTCTGTCCTGTCTGGGTGGTGTTCCTTTTTATCTGGAAATCAAGAAAGACTTTTGGAATGAACATTTTCTCATCTACAATCCAATAAAATACAATGTAAATCAGAAAAATTCTTTATAACTAGCTCTGAGAAATGTGAGTGAAGCTCAACATTACATTTCCCGTTTTTATGACTGGTGTATAGGGAGAGGGTTGATCTAATGCTTACGGTCCTTCTTGATGAAATGTGAGTTCTAGTTTCCATGGCTAGTCTTTAAGGAGGAAGGCATTCAAAAAAAAGACAGAAATTTACAAAGACGCTTTGCTCTTGAGGCCCTTCCAATTTCCTTCATTTTACAGTACTGTGCTTTTGTGTGTGTGTGTGTGTGTGTGTGTGTGTGTGTGTGCCTTGTTAGAAGTCATTTTGGTCACTTTTCATAATGGAAATTTTACAGGACATATTTTATGGCAAAAAAAGAAAATTTTAGCCTTTTGGAATACAGGATAGATAAGTGAGTAAGTGACTAGTAAATGGTAAATAATGGTAATGTATACCAAAACATTTCTCCCTCTCTCCTTCCCTCCTTCCCTCCCTCCCTTTCTCTCTCTCTCTTTCACTCACTTACTTGCTCCACATGTATCTTTGAATTGTAAGGAAATTCCAAATGTAGATGCTATCTTGGAAAATTATCCTTGTGGTATATTTTCAATCTGGTGATTTCTCCTTCATGATAAAAAAGCAAAAGGACACTCTTTTGACACCTATCAAACTGGGAGGATTAGAGGAGGACAATGAGAGATAATGTATGTAAAGCACTTTGTCTAGCTCAGCAGGAAGAAGCCATTTATAGACAAGGCACTTTGAAAAAAATATGCTGATGAAACAACCCCTAGAAAGATAGAACAAACTAGAAAAGGAACGACAGTCACCCCTCTTCGCAGCCCTTGTCACTTGCCAAGGAACAAAATGAACAGAATTTTCCCCATTTCATCCTTCCATGCTAATTAATTCAAGAGATTGAATTCCATGACTTTAGCCTTGCTGGCCAGTCCTAACAAATTCCATGGCAATGACCAACTCACTAGGTGCTCTCTAAAGCACGTGTGTCCCTCTTTCTAAGATCCTTAGGACAGCAAAGGACATATATTTTGCCTCTGTGATTTTAAAAGCCATTATGATTAGTATGTCCTATATTTAATCCATGTTTTTTTTTTGTGTTGTTAACTGGCAGACTTATATATAAAATGTATTATACAAATAGTTAGCACCTGCCCTTGTATTTATGGAAAAGGGGCTGTTGGAGAATAAAAACTGATGTCTAATCTACTGAGGTGAGACTATGCATGTAGAGAGACAAACTTTTCTGACTGTCTATAACAATGTAAGTCCCATTAGAGAGAATTTCTATAGTCAGAAAGGAAGAAAGCAATACCAACAGCAGACCTTCTACATGAGGGGGGTAATCTCTTCTACCCAAGCTCTCATGTGGTCTTTCCCTTATTAAATTGCTCACTTTTTTCTTTGTGGTTTATTTAAACAAAGCAATTTTTAAGAGAAATCCACATCTTATTTTTGGAAAGTTTATTTAAAAATTGTAATTGACATAAATTTTAATAGATGGATGTTAAAATTCCTCATTAAACTTTGTTTGTATAGCACAATAAAAATATAGCACTATTTCCAAAATATAGGAGGCTTTTGTTGCTTTTGTAGGGACCTGCCATGTTTGGAGGCCAGATTGATGCTTCAGAATAAGGATAGGTTAGACCATATTGACAAAAACCGAATTGAAATTGTAGCCAAAGTCAAAAAATTTTGCCATGGCACTGAAATCCTTATCTTTCTGTCACTGTGACTTTTAAAAGCAATGATCAAAAAAATTGTTTCTAAGAAACTAGTTCCCGAGGTGACCCCAGTGCTATCTACCTGTTAGGCCAAGTACTAATATAACTTAGGAAGAAGCATCTTGACTCATGCTGCAACACAAAACAAAACTTTCTCAGCCAGATTTATGTAAAATGAAAGGTCAGGACTCAGAACATGATATGTCAAAATGTGGCACTTTTGTAGTCAGAAAAACTATAAAAGCAAGAAGGTTACTTTGACCTTTCTTCACCTTACTGTGCAAAGCAAGGCTACAGAAAAATCTCTGACCTTTCTTACCTTGAAGTAGATCAGAAGATCCTCTTCCTAGAGGGATCCTTCTTTGTAACCACATGAAAAGAATACTCCAGAGAGAAATCAAAAGACCATGAACACACAGGCCTTGGTTAGTTCTCCCAGCTTATCACCATTAGGCCAATTCCATTTTTGTCCAATTGTATTTTTGTATGTCTGTGCACTTTTTTGCCATCAGTACCCCAAACACGGATTTGCCTGAGTTTCTGAAGAATCTCTAGTCATATAAAACTTTGATAAATACATTTGTTACATTTTTTCTCTTTTTATAAGTAGTAGTATTCGTTATGGTCCTTGTAATGTATAAAACAATGTGCTGTTTTATTCTTCCCAACAGACAGAGCTAAGCAAGATGAATTTATTTTGTTCTGTAACCACTTTCTAGTCTCAAATTCTCCTCAACACTGCAAAACCCAAAATGGCACCTGCAGAATGGATGGCATATTACTGAGACTATATTGCTTGTTTTATATCATGCCAGATAATCTTCTTCTGAAGCTTGTATGTTATAATACAGTTCATGGAGACGCATCAACTGTCATGTCAGCCTCATGACTCTCATTATGAGTCATGAGTGGCTCTGTTTGGAAGAAAAGCCATGATTTACAAGAAAATCATGGAGAAAAGATAATGTCTAGACCACAAAGAACTGATGAGGATCCTCAAGTGTTCTATAGCTCTGAATGAAGCGATCTTTAATAGAAGACCTAGATTTCCAGTAGTTAATGGATTTAAATCAGCCACCCTTTTGCTCATACAACTCCTGTGTGTGTGTATCTTTTTCTTTAACCATAATATTATTTCTAACATTCATCTATAATTTTCTTTCTGTTTCGTGATCTACCATGGTAGAAAAAGCAATATATTATAACTAGGTAACTCTTTTTCTATGAGTTGTCTATTAGGCGAAGAGAAAACATGTATTCTGGGGCATGAGATTCATAAGAAAGTGAATTCCAGGATATCTACATGATATTCTTTTGTGGTAAACAATTCCATAATATGTTCTTTCATTTTCTACCCATAATGGCTGTTAGGCTTATCTCATAAGGACTAAAGAGAAAAATGTATGGTGAAAATATATCAAAAAGACAAATCTCAGTAAGGAAGCAAGAGAAAGCTGAAGGGAAAACCTTGAAATCAATAGGCATTCTTTATTTTTTCAAAATAAAGCATTTAGCGTTTCTTTAAGCATCATTTTTGGTAAAATTAATTTTATGAAATAAATTAATTGTCATAGATACTTTTTGTGACTGTGACTCAATAGTTGACACCCACAACTTTAAGAAAAAATTATTTTAGCTCACAGTCCATTTATTTTAGGCCGCAGTCCATTCATGGGTAGGAAACTAGAAATGATAGAGTTCCATGATAGGATCACAACTAGAGCTGAAGCTGGAGCAATGTAGATGGATCTCTCACATCATTGCAGAATAGAGCCATGTCAAGGAGAAAGGGCAGAACCGGCACATACCCCCTCAGGCCAAGCCCCAAACATCCAATAGCAATAGTATACATGGTGCTTATGGGGGACACTTTAAATCCAAACCACATTTTGCCCCTGGCCCCCAAGAGACTCATATTTATGTCTTTAGATAAAATGCATTTAGTCCTTCTCTGAAATTTGCCAAAGCTTTAGCAGGTTCAGTACTGCTAAAAAGTCCAAGTCAGAAGCCAAACATCTCATCTGAGACACAGGGCAAACATCCAGCTGTGAACTCCTGTGAAAACCAAAGACCTAACCAATTGCAATATACAATGATATACAGCAAACATTTTCATTCCAGACGGGAGGAATAGAAGGATAAAAGCAAACTGTCCCAAAATAAGTTCTAAACTCAGCAGGGGTAGGGTTAAGTCCTATAACACCATCTCCTGTATTCCACGAACACCGTGGAATCAGAGACGTGAGCTCCCGTAGCTTGGGTAACTTCACTTTTATAGCACTGCATGGGCTGTGTCTTCTCTCCATTGAGCTGGCCTCACCCATAGCCACCAGACTTTCTCAAGAAATGACCCATGATCCTGGCTTCTCCAATTCTGGGGGTCTCCATTGCACCTTTGGCTTCTCCTTTATATACCGCCTTCCTAGGAGTACACTGAGCGGCCTCTAAGACTTCCTTCTGAAATATGGTTGGAAGACTCTATAATCCCACAACTCTTGCACTCTGTAAAGCCCGGACTGTGTAGTAGACGGGACCCCTTGAACAAAGGCTGTCGAGGCTTCTGAGTTCTTCGATGGTTGAATTCCACTTGGCTAATCTTTGGCAAATAATTTTTTTCTTCTTGGCTTTGGGATAGACATGTCAGGGCAAAGCATTTTCCTTACCCTTGCTTTGGTAAAGACTGGGATCTTGTTGCCTTTTGAGATGCTCTCGAGGCATCTTTTTATAGTCCTGACTCTAAGTATTTGGCTTCTTTTTAATGCTAATCTCTTTAACTTTCCTGTGCTCTTCAGACTCATCACTTCAGGCCATTTTAATCCAAAGCTGCAAACTTTTATTATCATTTTTCTTTGCCATTTGTTCCTGTATTTTGCCATGAATTTGGCTGAAATATGCAAGAAGCATTCAAATTACAGTGTGACCATTGTGTTGCCTTTAAATTTTCTCCACCAGGAGAAATAGTCCCTTGCTTTTATTCTTAGTTTTAGACAAAAAATGAAATGCTAACCAACTTTCTGCTGTGTATAGCATGCATGGTTTTCAGACCCCTTGTCAAAAATGTTTTCCTTCCCACCTGAAACTTCTTGATTCTGCTCTCTCCAATCTACACTTCTATCAACATTCTGGTCTTAATAGTTCTGGCCAGAGTCTCTCATCAGGTTCAACTCAGAGCACTTCAAGTCTTCCTTAGCCTGCATTCTCAAACTTTCCCAAATCCCTCCTACAAATCAGTTCCAAAGGCTTCTCAACTGCATTTTCAGGTAAAATCTCAGCAACAGCCACACTTCTTTTGTACCAATTTCTTAGCTACCTTTTTTCAACCAAAGCTGGAGCCAGAGCTTCTGAGACTGAGCTCCTAGAGTGGGGAGAAGAGGGAGAAAGAACAGAATTAGCACACACCCCTCTAGATCAAGCCCCATGCATCCACTCCTTCTAGCCAGCCCCATCTTAAATAGTATACACTATTCATAGGTATGTGTAGCTTTCGGGGGATACTCCAGAACCAAACTATAACATTAATTCATGAATACTATTATGTTCTTACTCTTTCTTATATTTTAGTTTTCTAAAATTCAATAAATTAAACTTAACTATGTTTTGAAAATTCTATTTTTCCCTTGGGATAAAAATAACACACTCCCTAGGATGCAGCTGATTTGGGAATGAGTATTGCTGACACAGAGAAGGTAGCTAACCACCTGGGGTTTGCGGTCTGAAGGGCATTTTGCTCCTGTATAGGTATTGAGTAAGAAAATTTTGGCCACATTTTTTTTTATTCAGTAAAGGTTTTTCATATTTTTCCAAATTGCATCTAGCTTAAGCTGAGGCAACTGGCTGGCTCACTGAATTTCCCACTCCATTGGCATTTTACTTCTATGTAAGTATTCTCATAATTAAACAATGACAACTTTCCTGCAATCTGTATTTTCCAATCTTTCCCAAGCAGCAGAAATACATAGAACTTACAGTAATAAAAGAGTCCATTCCTCCATCACAAATGGACAACATGAAGTGAAAAGACAACTTAGTGACCTGGTGTCTGTCTCTGGTGGCGGATGCTGATTCTTCCGCCTCCGATTTTCTAACAGCGAAGTAGCAGAGAGGCCTGATCTTCCTCTTCAGCATGAAGTTTCTCCAGAGCTTCAAATTGGTCTGCACTGTCCAGGTTAGGCAATCCGTTAGAACTACTTTAATGTGCAGTTGGGAACAATTAACCTCCTTTTCCCAGAAATTGTATCCTTAAACATTCCTTTGGTTTTAGCACCTGTTGTGTTGAAAAGATTACAGCCTCTAGCTAGTAGAAATGAGTTTGAAGACAGTAGTAGTTTAGGAGAAAATATATTATGAAATGACAGAAAATATAAGAAAAAAAATTTAAACTTGAAAGAACGTTAGAAACCGTGTTATCCTGTAGGTTGTAAGACTGGACTCCGCAGAGTTCTCCGGAAGCACAGCTGGAGTGAAAGAAGGCTGGGACCATGAGCTGTTCATCCCTGACCCTATCAGCGGGACTCTGCTCAGTAGTTGGGGACGACTGTGAATGACAATCCTTTTGAAAAGCAAAATTCCATTCCTGAGGGAATAAAGCATAGATATAAACCATTCACGTAAAAGTTGAAGAGGAAAGTTCCCAAGATGTCTAAGCAAATAAAAGCTAAAACTAAAAATCAGACCTGCTGATTACCAATTCCCTTTTCTTTTGATCCATTGTACAGTGCCACCATCACCCAGCCCTAAGCTACAGACAGCTAGGCAGGTGGGCACAAGCTTCTCAGAACTGAGGAAAATCAGGGGGCTAAAGAGATCATGAAAATTTCAATGCCTCTAGTGTCAGAAAGACTCTAAGTGCGTAAGAATAGGCATGTCACAAACTTAATTAGATCTTTGTTTTACCCAAATGAGAGGTGTTTAATAAACTTTTTCTGTAAAGAACAGATAGTAAATTATGCTCCTGACTTTGAAAAGTTTATGGCTTTCATGAGAACTACTGAATTCTGCCATGGAAACTTAAAGAGAAGCAGTATACAATACAGAAAATGAAGAACACAGCTGTTACAAATGAAAAGCACATAGAAAGTCAGATTTGGCCTGTAGGTTGTAGATTCTGATACCTCCTCTACAAAAGAGGTGATTTTTGTCTGGATTTAATATGCAAAGAATGGTGAAAATGCAGGTAGTCTGGGTAACTAAAGCCCAATTTGGAAAAAGAAAGCCAAAATAAGTATACAAAATCAGAAATTTCAATGAAATAAGGAATTTAGGTCATATAATGACAAACTGAAGATTTCATACTTTGATTCATAGGCAATATGACACATTAGAAATTTCTAGAGATGATGAAAGATGTAATTCAGAAAGCCTGATGAGGCACCATGAAGAGGGACCATCAGAGCAACAGAAGCAGAGGGACCGTAACTCCTTTTGTGTCCATCGTATCTTTTTTTTTTTTTCCTAGTAGTGGACTCAGCAACTGCTCACATGGATGGATAAATGTTATGATTCAAGGATGCTGGGATAATGAGATTGTTCTTCTTTTAGCTCACTCGGCCTACTGCATATCAGAGAATTCACTGGATACTCCCCATAATGTTTACAGCACATGTCCTTGTAAATTTGTGATGAGGAAAGGAAGTTCTTCCTCACTCCCCAGAAAAAGGGAAACTTGGAAGGGAGCAAGTATACATGACTAGAGAGTTAGGTGAAGCTGGAAAAACCTTCATTCCTCATTTGCTTTCCAGTTAGGTCACTAGCTAGCTTTATGATCATTTAAATTAGTTGCACAGTCGAGAAAGGGTTGGGAAACTAATTATTTAGCCTGGACTTAGTTCTCTAGTTCTCTAATAGGCAATAGAGCCCATGTTACTCAACATTTATAGGAGAGCCTGGGTATGCTGCTCAGGTTTCTGAAGTAGAGACAATATATCTAAGAAAAGCAGTTAATGGAGGGAAAACTGTATTTTTGGCTCATGGTTTCAGAGACTTCTATTTTGGTCAGGCATCCCTGCCACTTTTCTGGCCAGTGGAAACACCGTGGTAGCAGTGTGCTGTGAAACGGAGGAAAAAAGTCTCTTAGCTCCTGGTGATTGGGAAGCAGGGAGGCAGGAAGGGCAAGATGGTGAGTCCCCGCCTCCCTCCCCTTTCAGTCCAATCGGGATCCCTGCCTGTCTGATGGTGCAACCACATCCAGGGGCCACCCTCAGTGTGCTATCCACGTACATCAGGTTGGAAGGGGGCCCCAGGTGTCTCTCAATCCAATCAAGTGGACAGTCATGATTAGCCACCACAGTACAGGTCTTTAATCTTAGTCCAGACCCCTCTGGTTGGCCATGTCCCAGCTGTTTCTACTTATTCAACACACACTTTGCATTCTCATCCAATTTTTAACATTGTAGTTAGGTTCCCTCTATTTTGATGAACACTTTTCCCAATTCACACTGAGTATCTACTGTTTAGGTGACAGATTTTAGGAGGGATGTGTAAGTTGCTTCATATCTTCCAGGATACTTTCAATATCCTGGCTACTGTGTGATTGTTCAAAGAGTAAATGCGCAGATTTCATTGCATTAATTTTACTGTTGGCCCAGATTAAATGTAAGTGATTTAAAGAAGCAGTTACATAAGTCCCAAGTATGAAAAAAGAAGAGTAGAATAGTCACAGGGGTAGCGACTTAAAGACCTTGATGACAAAACCAGCTAAAGATCAACGAAAGCAAAGTTCAGGCATCATCAGATCTCAGAGAGACGACCTGTCCCTGGCTCTGATAGCTGGCTGCTTCTTGTTTGCTGGCCCTGCTCTGGTGAAGGCTTCGGTTTGCAGCCGGCCCTGTAACATTACCATGCATAACAATCCGCCACTATTATTCACGGCTTTTCTCCAGTCTCCATACTTTTGACATTGCCATTAAAGAGATTCAGTGTGCTTAGTGGCTCTTTAAAAAATAAATAATTGAAAGCTAAATTATATTAAACCGGGCCAACGCTGACCCCTTCACCTCAGCCCATTGCTATCTCCTTAAACGTATTCCTTCTTAAATCATATTGTAATTTAAAGATGCTGAAGTCTAAGTTTTTTGACTCAAATACAGTTCCCTCTGATGCATAATTCATTTTCACTTTGTTACTGGTGCTGCTCACGCAACCGCTTTTTTTGGCAGCTAAATGCAGGATGGAATCAACAACTCTGGAAAGGGTGAGGAATCGGAGTGGACATCTTGGCGGAAGAAAGATTAAGCACGTCAGAATGTTTTGCGCTCTGTCTGGTGAAATGGAGCCAAAACCCTCCACCAACTCTCGACTTAATGGGAGGGGAGGGCATTTGGCAGGTGGAAATGATCCACCAACAATGTCACGCTGATGTTTTGCTTAGTTATTCTACATATCAGGAAAGACAGTGACTTTTGAATGTTTTCAAGCTGCACATTATTTGAAGAGCCATCTTCTCAAAGTCCAACTGTTTTTAAGATAGAAAATTGTCTTTTATTGCCTATCACTTTTCTACCTCCTGGGAGAATAAACGTGAGAACCCATGACGGCAAGACAAATAGGATTTAAACTGGAATGCTCTGGGATGACGAAGCTCAAGACACAAGCAGGCGTTCAGATTAGGCAAAACTAAGTAAGTAGAGAACTGAAACTTAAAATTAAATTGGTTTTAAATTATGGGGCAAAGTGAATTAATATCATACACTTCAAAAGAAGAGTCATTTTTCCTTAGCATTGAAATGCTTCCTCAAGTTAGTTTTGAAATCAGAAAGTTTGTTTTTGGGGTCCACATATCACTTTTCTTTAAAGATGTGAATGTATAACATGTGGTAAAAAGATGCCAGAAAAATTGACACTTAATAATTAAGAAATATTTTCATAAGTAGAAGATACTAAGTTTCCACATTTTTAATTTCTGCTTATTTCTCAACTAGTAGAAAATTCTTCTGTTAAAGCTGCTCCCAGCTCTGGCCTCTGTAGTAAGAATTTCCTTGGGATTTTAGGAACCTTTCTTAGTTATTTAGAACCTAGGATGTGTGCAATCCAAACACATGAGTGGTTGTGTACTGTTTATAAATTAATAGTGATTATGAAAAAAACTGAGTATATGCTTATGTTTGAGCAAAGTGCAAGAGGGGAAATTTGGGCAGCATTCCACATCTCTCTATTAATTAAGTTTTTATGTTTTTGATGTATTTATTTGAGTTTTCTATTGCATTGCCCTGGCTCTTTGTGAAACAACTGGCAGAAAGCAGTTAAAGACAAATTTTCAGAAATAAAGGATAAATAACCAGAAAGTTTAACTGGCTAGAGAGACTGCTTGATCAGGGCTGATTAAAAGAAATAAATCTTTATAACCTGATGCAAGAGCAATGAATGACCAAGATAGGATGCTGAAAAGTACACCGTTGATTCCATTTCCCATCTACTCAGTGACACATTTAAGTTGGAAGAGATTTATGAGGTTCAAGGGTAGCTTTGGGATAAAATTTAATCATTTGGTCAACATGTTTTTGCCGAATCTTTCAATGGGAAAGCCCTGTGTTAGGCACCAAAGGAATACTGGAGACGTGAAAGGCAACCTGAGGCACTCGGTGAATTTTTAGAGAGATAACAGATAAATATCTCTGCATCCTGAAAGAGATTGTTGAAGTGCAGAATTCTCACATGAGCTCTTTAGAAACGACCTGCTTCACTTGATATAAATCAGAGTCTCTCTAATAATTGTATGATCCCAATTATTTCAGCATGCTCTTCTGGTTTAATTAATTCATTTTGTTTTCTACTTGGAAGATTTCATTAATCCAAGTAGATTCAAGCCACAGTTTGAGTGTGTATGCTTGTGATTCTGGCTTGCTAATTTAGTAAACTTGGAAGGAAAAGTGTTCACAGGAGATCCTTCTCTCTCTCTCTCTCTCTCTCTCTCTCTCTCTCTCTCTCTCCTCTCTTTCTCTTTCCCTTGCTTCCTCTTGATTTTGGCGGAGGTAAGTAAAAGTGTGTGCTTATTGCAGATTATTTTTCGCCCTAGCTATTTCAATAGATAGAGAAGTCAAAGGGTCTCTTGAACACGAGAGCTTTTTCCCAGGTTTTATCTTCCTGTATATATATATATATATATATATATATATATATATATATATATATATATATCAGGATGAATTTATAATATTAGTAGCCAGCTAATAAGAAATGGGTTTTCTTGAGGAAGTGTGGCTGTTATCAAGTTTTCTTTTCCTTTTCTTTTTTTTTTCTTTTCATTTCTTTTCTTTCTTTTTTGGCTCTCTCTTTGGTGTTCCTGTTTCTTTTCATTTTGTTTGTGTATCTCTTCTACTGAATTTTTATAGTAATACCATTAATCCATGAGT
This sequence comes from Ctenodactylus gundi, assembly GCA_004027205.1. NCBI lineage: Eukaryota > Metazoa > Chordata > Mammalia > Rodentia > Ctenodactylidae > Ctenodactylus > Ctenodactylus gundi. The sequence continues at coordinate 287,850 of PVKB01001491.1, forward strand.
CCATGGAAGCAGGTAGCATAGAAGCTTATTGATAGACATTGCTTCTATTTGGAGTACAGAAATTGCACTTTCAAAACAAAACAATTAAAAAGTGATTACATTTCCTCCAAAAAGACACACTCTAAAAAAATGACCAGTTTCAAGACCACCATTTTATGTACTTAATTTTCAGCATCAATATAATTTATCACATCACTGTTATTTGTCTTTTTATAGAATGTAAATATATTCTTATTTCGTTTTACGCAATGGTCAGTAGGACGTGTGTATAATCTATGAGCTGTGGCTGTGGTTTTCCCCATGTACTTTCAAAAAGTAATAAACACAAATAGAAAACAAAGAAAAATAGGCAAAGGATATGCAAAGAGCATCATATGCAATTTGTGGTGCTGAAGGTGTTTATGATTGAGCTTCTTATAGAAAATGTTGCCCATTATTGTTCTAATAAGCTATATGAATTCTTTAAAAAAGGGAAGATTTAAGGAAAAACTCTTGAATAAATTTTGGAAGGATTATAAATGATGATTTGAAGACACCTGGCATTTTTCAAACAGGGAAGCTAGAAAAGGTTGTAAAAAGGAAGAGAGGAAGACAACGACACCACAAGGAAGTCATTAAATATGAAGAGCTTCACGATATGGACTTAGGTTTTGTCCTCAATGAACTGTTTGTGGTACCGTCACTTATTTAAAAAATGCCAGATGTCACATAGTGTTACACCAAGGTCAAACTCATCCAAGCCTGTACAACAATCCCAAGATGCTGGACTGAGAGTATAAGCCGAAGTCATTGGCAAAATTGCCCAAGAAACCAAAGTTACTCATGAATAAGAACTGTCAAACTAAAGGAGCAAAGGAACCATTGACTTGGAACATAAGAACAAAATTAAATACAGGCCGCTGGTTACTCTTTCAAAGGGACTGAAAAGGAAAGATGAATCTTCTAATACCACTTAAATTTTTAAAAATAGTGACAGTCCCAGGTGACTCTGCTATTTGGATTGTTTCCACCCTAATGCCTGCCCCTGCCTATGATGTAGCACTTCTAAAATTTAAATAATCTTGCTTTTTAAATGAGCTCTTTTCAGATCTTCAGAGTTACAGTTGGTTTTGTACACCCCACACCGCAAGAACTGATATGTAGCCAACTTCCTTAAGAGTCACCTTGGCAGTGACTGAATCCAGAGCAGCGGAGAAATCCACAGCTCCATTCATCACTGCTTCCACCAATGTCTAAATAAATGTGGCATGTGCTTGCTGATCACTTCAGGAAAGCAAAGACAGTTGAGCTAATGAGATATGCAGAAAATAATAAATAATATTGAAATTTGTGTAGCATTAGCAAATCAAAACAAATTAAGAGGAGAACAAACAAAATGAATGAAATGCAATCTACATTAGATGGTTTTGAATAACTATCATGAAAGACTGAATTCATGCTCCATGTAAAGATGGCATAAGCCTTGAGCATTCATTATCAGATGAACAATTGTCTAAATGGTAAACAGAAGGTGACTTTCAAAGCAGGACACTCAGATGGGATGTTGAAGATGCTACGAGCAACCTGGTCCTCAAAGGGAGGGAAAGAAATAATACTTTCAAAGGTGTCTATTGAGAAATGATGTGCAACGCCAAGTAATTACCTGATATAGGTATTATGTGTGCAAAGAGGCTCCTCTCCAAAGCTATCTCTTCCTTCACTTATTACAAGAGGACTCAGAAATTGTATGCCTTCTGATCTCACCAGTCATGATCGACAATTTTGCTAGTTTATCAATCTGGAGACCAGACCTTTTTGAAGAGATAATCTTACTTAAACTTAATCAGTCGCCTTCATCATTTGACTTTCAATGATTTTTCTTAAAAGTTGGTGGGAGGCTGATGCTGGAACTGGAAAATTGAATATTATGAACAGTAAAATATCAACAATAATATTTTAAAATATCTCCCTTTATGCTGATAAAATCTACCAGATAAAACAAAATGTGAAATCTACTATTTTGCTACCCCTTAAACAATCTAAAACTAAAACTAGAGCAAAAAACTAGTTTTTAAGTGGCTGGGAAGAGTATTCAAGGTACATAAGAGCACACTTAGCAGCCGCATTTCTCTCTTTCACATCACGTGGACTCTCGAATTCTGTCATTGAAGATGTGTTGTTGTGTATTATGCCTTGCCCTTTCCAGTCGTTATCACTTTTAAAGTTCAAATGTCTGGCTTGGACATCAAGCACAACGAAAGCTTCACAAGGAATGATTTATGAGGTTATTTCCTTTAATTATGGGGAAATTCAGATTAGCATGGGAATACCATTTATTGAGAAAAGGTGTGACACAGAGAAGAAGTAAATGTGAACGAATATTTTTTAAGGGGTAGGAGGAAACATAGACCAACTTCTGTATCTCTATGACTCTAGAGGAGCCGGTTCTGAACACCCTGGTTTACCAGTTGTTCTTCCTTTACCTCTGTGAGGTTAAGGCGGACATATTTTCGTCTCCTTTTAAAATAGTGCTCAGCAAATATCACACGTGTGCTGAGTTTGAAAAGAGAAGAATGCTACAATCTCTCAAAGGGGTGGTGGAAATTATAGGTACCAAAAATGTAATTATCCAACTTGGAGTTTTTCCAGGCTGGATCCACCTGATCAGAGACATTAGAGCAAATGCATTACACTTTTAAAAAGTCTCCTGCCAGGCCCACTGAATGAGAGTAATATCATATCGCCTATGGTTCTGGTAAATAAAAAGCATCATTAACAATAATACAAACTGTAGAGCCTGCTGAAATGATATACTGAATTTAGTCATGATGGCACATCAAAATCATGAGCCTCACTTCTGAAATGGGCGGATGCACTGGAGAGGCAAACAGTGGTGATTAAAAAAATGTAGGCAGGAGGTGAGGAGAACCTTTCCAGCTTTGTTATATGGAACTTTTCTCTTTAAAAGCAATCGCAGTTGGAGATTTCTTCTACTTCAGAATAGGAGAAATTGTTGCACTGAGGGACTGAATAAAGGTTTACTCTACCTGGCACCAGGACTTAAGCTTTCAATCAATGACAAAGGCATTTGTAGTGGTAGGTCACTTGTTGGCAAAAATAAATAAATATATAAATAAAATAAAATAGAAGGTTTCAGAATGGATGGAGAACAGGAAACACGTCATTTTCCATTGTTTGAAGATTTGTTTTACTTAAACTCCACATATATTTGAGGTATCTTTAATTTTTAGATATTGCTGATGATCTAGGAAGTTGTGAAAAGACTGTGACACAAATCCTCTTCTAAAAATAATTACAGACTACTTAGGAAAAAGCAGTTAGGAATTGTAGTATAGAAAATTGTCTGATAAAAAGGGTTCCAAGCTAAGTAGAGTGGCACATGACCATAATTCCAATTCTGGAAGCTGAGGCATGACGATTATGAATTTGGATACTACCTGAAGTACACAAAGTGTCAGAGGCTAGCCCAACATACAAAGAATGACCTTGTCTTACAAAAAAGTTGCCTCTATCAAAAGTTAAATATGTATCTGTAAGGGTGTTATTTGAATTGAGTGAGAACTAATTTGCAAAGAGTAGGTATTAACAAAAACAACCCTCAAGAAAAAAATGGTGTTAATATAATGATTGGATTTAGAAAATGAAAAGGTCCTAACAGCTAACAGGCCCGAGTATGGGCCATGCAGTTGTTGATGACAACTGTCGGCTCTGCGTGGACAATGTTGCCACTCAGTAGACAACTGGTATTTGCATAGATAAAAAAAGGAAACAAGAACAGGATAAGTGCTATGTCTGATGTATCTGACATGCTACATACAGAAGAAGAGTTAAATTGTAGATATAAAGACCTCTAGGAGTCATGTTGACTTAACTGTAATATTCATATGTTACATAGCTGCAATCTTTATCAGAGCAGCTTTCAATTGTCCATTCTTCAGAGCTGTGCTATTTTTACTTTTCAAACAGAACATATTATTTTCACTCCTAAAGATTAGGAAACAATAGCTATCATAGTGTGCTTTCTCACATAAGATCATTATTTATTTATTTATTTATTGGATATAAATATTGACAAAGTTTATAAATAATTTGTAGCTTATAAATAATGTGCTTGCATAAGTTTTGCACTGGAGAAATCTAAAGATAAGAATGGGAAGCACCTATACTGTGTCTCTTGAAAGGACCTGGGTGGGCAATATTATTCAATATTTTCTTTACTTGAGTTTCTTTTCTCTCTTTTTTTTTTTGCAGGAAAACCCTACTTAAAATCCAGTCTTCTCCACGAGAGATATAAGCCTAAAGCACATGTACCCTAATGGGGGTTGATGTGCCGAATCCCCTTTTGGGTTTAGCATGGCTTCAACAAATGAAAAACTAAAAAGTGTAGGTAGGTATTTTCCCCTCCAAGTGAGCTATAACCCGTTCTGGCAGTAGCTACTGTTTTTCCTAATAGTTCCATGTTCTTTGGAGATGAAAAAATCCTAGTCAAATCTAAATGCTGAGTGAACCAATATATCCTATAAATAATTTGGTGACATCATTATACTCTTAGGTGTGTCTTTAATTTCCTTGTAATGAATTCTCTATGTCTTCAATCTTCCAAGTCAATTTTTCATTAAAACTTTCATTCAAGCCGCCTGCTTTCCCAGAACTTGCAAGATTCATCAAACACTGCGTCACCTCTCATAAGTCTTGCTTTGTCCTAATGTAGCATTCTGATCTTTTATAAAAATTTCATTGATTTTAGTAAGCAAACCGCAAATGCTGTGTGATGATGGTGGTAAAAGTAGGGTTAAACACAGCCTGATTAATGGTGATGTTAAGATTTATAGATAGATAGATAGAGATAAATATAAATATATATGATTACACGTTAGAATTTAGTACATTTGATCACATTACTGGGTTTGTATGATGTCACAGCACTTTTGTGTGCACAAATGCATGCATGTGATATAAGTTTTTATTCCTCTATCTTTGGATGTTCTGTAATCTATTTTTCAAAGAAAGACACGTAATTTAAAACTATACAGAGCGCATCAACTCTGGCTGAATTTTACAACTATTGTATTCAAGGAAAATATGAGAGATAATGCATTTAAAATGTGACATTTGAATTTGTCACGAAATTGACAAGAAAATTAGTGATATGTTTTTGAAGAAAAAACAGAAGTCAGGGAGCGAAGTGAGCTCCACAGCTGACGAGTATGGGGAGTGTCTGCCACAGCCAAGAACTAATTGTGTTCATGTCCTTTTGCTCCTTGATGTACTCGTTACCGTAACAAGCTCTATGTGGAGAAAGCGGAGGGCCAGCAAAGACAGTAAGAGAGTGCTGGTTAGATTGGGTGAGCAGGGCAGAGGGCATCTCCAAGGAAGAGACCACAAGGGTGACCGGACGGAGAGGATCGCACAAGTCAGCCAGATCAGGCACGAAGGGGAATGTTCCTGAAGAAAGAAGACCAACAGCAGCAGGAAATTGACCCCTTAGAGGAAATAAAAGTAATAAAAATCCCAAGCTAGTGTACATAAATCCTCTGATTTACAGGAAAATGGGGGGTGTCTACGCCAGCTGTGCAGGCCCGGTTCAAACCGTGAGGAAAAGTGTCGTGGCAATTAACACATTTATACGTGCTCCATCATGATGGCTTTTCAGCACAGAGACAGCACTTTTCACTTTCGTATTAAAATTATGACAGCATTGTTTTTTTTTTTCTTTTATGTTTTATCTATTAATATTGGACTATAATATTGAAGAAAATATTTATTAATCATTTAAAAATAAAAAAACGTAAAATATAATTACATATTAATATTAGTAGCACATTTAAGGGGAAATAATTATTTTCAAAAAAGTGAGTTCTATTGAGAAGAGTGTGTTTGTTTCACACTTACACAAGTCTATTTAATGGCTATCTGAAGAAAAGTTACTATCATTTCTGCCTGCAGTTTGGAAAAATATTATATCATGATCCCTTTGAGAAAAAATATATTACCTCATTATACTCACAGGAGGATAGAAACAATACATTCTTGATGTCTTCATTGTTTCAGGAGACTAGATTATGACTTGAAAGTGTCTTACTGACCAGCGATCCCAGCGCCACACTAGGAGAACTTCAAATTGAGATGAAGTACTCAGGGATAGCTGGCGTTTAACGGTTTATGCAATCTATACATCTCCAAACATAATTTCTGCTTGTCAAAATTTGCCTTCAAGAAAAACCCAAGGCTATTGTACCTACAGGGAACATGGGACCTAAAAGAGGACTTACTCTGAGGCTACAGAACACAGGTTGGGACTATTTTGAAGTACAGTGTTCAGGAATGAAACAATGAGCAATGAGGTGACCATTTGACAGAAGAGTCTGTCTAAACAAGACATCAGGCCACACCAGTACACAAGAGGGAGAAGCTGAGTTGAGGTCCAAATAGTTGTGTTGGAAGCTTACCATTTCCATGAGAATTTTTAATTGGAAGATAAAAAGAAGCTTCCTGAGCTGATAGAGTTTAGGGAATTAAAAAAAAAAAATATTTGTAGCACAATTATGATTTGGAGAGAAGATATTTGAAGGACAGTTAAATGCCAAAGTTTGCAACTTTAAAAGGCTTCATGAACAAACACAAACAACAAGAACATGTAACAAAATATGAGAGAAATGAAAGGTAAATATGAAGTCACCTTTCAATCTCATAAATACATTATGAAATAAATTGCCAATCATCTTTGATGTTTGATCCATTATAAAGAAATTTCAATACCTGAAAATACACATAAGCAAGGAGCTAAGCATTTTAATAGAATAGTGTTGGGAGAACCAAATGTTTTACTTATAGAAAACAAATTGGATAAATTTTAGATATTTAATTCAAGAACTCCTAATCCTAATAATTTATCTAAAGAAGGTATAAAATATTTCTTGAAAAAATTAAGCGCATATTTTTCAGTTTATGCACAAAGAATAGGTACATTAAAATGTGAAGAAATCAATGGGATCAAAGGAGATATTGTCCTTACAGTAAAATATCTTTTAATAAATATAGAAAGAAAGAGGTGTGTAGTCATCAAGCTCATAATGATTTAGAAAACATTTACAAGTAGATGCACATGTTTGATGATGTATAAAATATCTGGATAGGCTCAAAATATCTCCTTGGAAAAGGATATAGTCAAAAAGAAGACTAGTAACTTTAAAATAAAAATAAAACAAAACAATAATTTGACATCTCAGCCAAATGGTCAAAAATCAATCGACAGATAATAGGACATACTGACATCTGGAAGTTAAGGGCTAAGAAAACATAGTATGACCTGTTGGAGAATTCTTGCTAGAAAACGAATACTCTGAATCTAACTATGTAAAAATACAAACGAGGGACCGTGATATGAACTCAGTAAACTGTACTGTTCGAAGCCATTTATTTCATGAAGATGAAAAACATTTCAGTTTGAAAGGTTTGCTGACTCCTGTCATTACTATTAAATCTAGCGGATGATACAAATTTTATTTTGAAGCAAATGGTATCATCAAGAAATAACTTGGCCGTAGTTAATGCAATTTGAATATCAACTATATTTTATGTAATAATAGTAGCGCATTGCTATTAAGATTCCCAAATATAAAAACTATCTTCCTAGTTCGTAGAAAAACTACCATGAGGTGCTCACCCTTGCGACACTTTCACTCTTTACTTTGCTAGTCAGTGTCTGCCAAATGTGAGTTTTTTTTTCATTTTTACTAATATATATATTATATATGTGATATATTACATATGATATATGTGAGGTGTGTGTGTGTGTGTGTGTGTGTGTGTGTGTATGAGATACCCAATGACTACATTGAGCTTAAGTATTTTGTTTACATATACATTACATAAACATTGCAAACCCTTCTCCATTTTGGAAATATTGCATATATTTATTGATTTCCTTTCTTATTATTATTATTTTTATATACATGGGTTCTAAATTCTATAACACTTTAGAAACACGTGGTTTGGGTGATCAATGACCATCTACACACATTTTGGTTTCTTTTTTCTTCCTTTTTACCCTTGCCCTTCCCGCAGCTCTCAAAGATTCATCCCTTGCCAAGCAGTCAATTGCTTCTCTTTCTATTCTGATTCTCATATTGTGGCCTTTTATGCCATTATTTTTGTGAATTTCACAAGAGGGATTTCTGCCTGTGGTCACTCTTCTGTGTTTGGTCCATTTCACAGAGCATATTGACTCAAGGTGGCCCCGTTTTCTTTCAAATCCTTCATCTCTATCTTTATGGCTGTGTAGCATTCACTGCGTATAATTACCACTTCTGTATCCATTTCTCTATTGATGGGCAAACAGGATGTTTCAGGATTTAGCTATTATGGATTGTGCTATTATAAATATGGACAAGCTCGTGTCTTTTCTATATGTTGAGTTCATTTTTGGGGGAGGAGCACCCAGTAGAGCAATAACTAGAACAAAGGGGTTTTCTCCTCTAGGCTTTCTAAGAGATCTCCAGAATGCTTTCTATAATGGCTGAACCAGACTGCAGTCCCACCAGCAGTGTAGAAGTTTTGCTTTTTCCCACAGCCTTGCTAACAATTGTTTTTTTTTTTTTTTTTTTTTTTTTTTGAGTTCTCAATGTAGACCATTCTCAGTGAGATGGGGTGAAACCTCAACATTATTTTTATTTGCATTTCTCTGATGGCCAGTGATGATGAACACTTTTTCTTGTGTTTGCTGGCAATTTGCACTTCTTTTTCTGGAAGCTTCTTGTTACTTCAGCTGCCCATTTATTGATGGGGCCATTTATTTTAGAGTATTTCATCTTTCTGAGGTCTTTATATATTCTCTATATTAATCCTTTGTCTGAAGTGCTATTGGTAGCAATATTTCCCCATTCTGTGGGTTGCTTCACTTTGTTGATTGTTTCCCTCGCTGTGCTAAAGCTTTTTAGTTTAGTGTTATCTCACTTGTTGATCCTTGCTCAAAGATAAATTCTAATGGCTGCCTCCCTTGGCACAGCAAGCTCCCCAAGGCCATCTTGGTTTTTCTCATTTTTTTTAGAATGCACTTGTTTCTTCAGGACCTTGTTTAATGGGTCACTATTTGTGCCTCTATGTCCTTTTTTCTGCTTCTCTGAACGATATACATGCTCACAATCATTCATACACATACACGTGGATATGTCTTACATTTGTCTTTACATGAACAAATATACACAGTGAAAAGCCAAAATAATTTAAATGCTCTGAAATGAGAAGTTGGGGAAATAAATATCAGCCATTTAAAGAATAAATAAATATATAACATAAAAAATGTCCTGAATGGGCATGAGAAAAAGAAAACAGCCTTTTTCGAAATAATGGATAATTCATTTAAAAATAGAACATTAAAAATGTAAAAAACAGTGGCATATAAGACGAAAATTATTAAAAATGCAATAAGTTGTGTAGTTAGGAGATGAAAGGCCAATAGAAATACCAGAAATATTACTGTAACTTTGAAAGTGATGTTTAGTTTTAATTTTCATGTACTTCCCTTCATTTTCCAAAAAAATTTCTAGTGTTAAGTATGAATTTGTTTTATGAACAAAGTAAAAATAATAAATGTTCTTTGGGAAGTGCTTAATTAAATATCAATCATCTTTTTGAGGAAACTGAAAGGCTTAGAACATTATGACATGGCTGTACCCAGATAGGAGATAGATTTGGTTACAGAAAATTAAATATAAAAATATTGCTGATGCATGCTAAAAATGTGTGTCCAGAGGACTAATGACCTAAGACCAAGGAGAGTCTCAGGAGTCCGTAGTGAGATGATATGGAAAGGCCTATACAAGATGAAATAAAATGAAATGTTTTTGACCCTACAAAAGAGGAAAAATGTCACAAATACATAGTCTGTGTAGTGAGCTCCTTACTGCACAGAATAACGGGCAAAAGGAAAGCCTTGAAGAACACACACACACACACACACACACACACACACACACACACACACACACACAATATTTTGTTAGTAAAACCAGCTAAATAATTTTGAAAATCCCATTTGAATCCCTCTATCTCAGAGCTCAAGGCAGTGCACTCTCTATAGCGAATTCCCTGCTATTTGTTTGTTTTTAAAATTTATCTTAAGTTGCTTTAATATAATCCAAATATTAAATGATCATTACCTTTTTTTCTCTCAGCAGACTTCTGACCATTTATGGAATAGAAAAGTTTCCTTAAGGAAAGTTTCTGTACCCCATCATTTGGAATATTCTATTTTATGAATCATGTCTAACTTTTATACAATTTGCATTCAGCTTAGAAGTGAAAAATTCAATTGTTTGAGCATACTTCCTCAACTTCATAGTTTTCATTAGCTGAATTTCAGATTCTAAGACTGTATACTAGAATAATTACCATTTTTAATTGGTGACTTCATTATGGAGGTGTGAAGCTTTAAGAACTATAAAGGTGAGTTTATATATGCTGTTTGCTTTCATTCCTTTCCTCTCCATTTACATAAAAATGTGTGTGTGTATATTTTACTATTATAGAGAAAAATCTACAACACTTCATGTATATTGTTCATCTTCCCTCAGACAATGCATTTCCTTTTGTTTCAATTGCAACCTGTGACACACTTTCACTCATACAACTAGAAAATCATGAATTATAAGTAAATTTATTCATTTGGATATCCAAAAACTTAAGTGTGGGGTCTCTAGTGGATCAAAAACAATGGAAATGCATGGTAGTAGTGAACTTATTTTTTTTTTTATTTTCCCCACATTTTATTGATATGTATACATGTAAAATTCAAGGTTTACAATGGAGTTGAGCATTTTGTGCACATATGTATTGTTTGCTCTATTTTTAAATAACTGTGCTGACAATAATCTTCCCTTGGGACTCCACTGCTTCCAGCACCCACCGAGGACAAATCCACGGATTACTATGGAGAACATATAGAGGCATGTGGAGCACGGTGCTCACCACCCTCAAGGGAGACGCTAACATCCACGAAGGAATCTGGAAATTACAATGTGCATCTTAACTCTTGCAAGCCTAGATGATTTGAGCAGGGCTTGTCCTGCCATAATTTCACATTCCATCATCTTGAAAGCAATAGCCCAGCTGAAGCGTCTAACAAATAACTTGAAAGGACATAAAGTCACCTTCACAAAACACAAATGCTACATTTTAATGATCCTAATTTACCAATAAAAAGTAAGCACGTTATTTTTCAAATTATTTTTCTCCATGATACATTATATTATAACTCACTCTTCTGAGCCCTTAAATGTATGGTCAAATATTTTTGTTATAAAAAGTAAAGCAATTATTTTAGATTTTAAATATCATTGTTTTTCTGATGGAATTTATATAACATAAATCACACTATGTCACCATTCTTAGGTGTCCGGTTCAAGGGTGTTAAGTATGTTTGTAATGTACAACTACCACCATCATTCAGTGTCAGAATTCCTTTCTTCTGATAGAATGGAAACTATACCCATTGACCAATAACTCCCAATGCACCCAACCCAGTTCCTGACAACCGCTACTTCTGCCTCTAAGATTTTCAACTAATGCTAAATATTTCAAATTAGTAAAATCATACATTATTTGCAACTATTTATATCACTTTGTCTAATGTTCTAAGGATGTGTCCATATTGATAATATGCCAAAATTTCTTTCCTTTTAAAAAATTCAATGATTGCCATTGTATTCATGTGTAATATTCTGTTTATCTATTCACCCTTCTATAGGTACTAGGATTGCATCCACCTTTCAGTTAGTGTGGCTAGCACAGCGAGGGAGCTAGGGTTCCAACTGTTCTTTGAGAAATGCTGTTTTCATTTCCTTTGGAAATATACCTAGAAATGAAACTGCTGGATCATATGGTAATTCCACTTTTAATTTTTGAGTACTATTCATTTCTTTTGTTTTTGGACTTACTGCCTATTTTCATTGTGTAGAATTGTCTTTACATGTGTGTGAAATCTAGTAGCTTCATTATGTTGTTGAAAGTCTCTAACAACTTACTAATTTTTTGTCTGTCTGCTCTATTCAGTACTGAACATTGAATTCGCCAATCATTTTTGTAGAACTATTTATTCTTTTAACCCTGTCATCTTTGTCTTCATATATTTTGACGATCTGTTATAGACATGTGAATGCTAATAATTGTTGTATCTTCTTGATGTATTCAATCTTTCATAAATGTATAATCTCTTTCTGTCTCTTGTAATCTTTTTTGACTCAAAGGCTATTTTGTTTGATATTAGTGTGGCTGTGTTTGCTCTCTGTGAGTTTCTATTTGCATAGAATATCTTTTCTCATCCTTTCAGTTTCTGTTTGTGTCTTTGAATTCAAATGAGACTCCTCTAGACAGCATAAATTGTACAGTTTTTTTTTAATCCCATCTGCCAAATTCTGACTTGGTCCAGGAAAATTTAATCTTATTACATTGTGCAATTATTGATAAAGAGAGATTTATTTTACCATTTTATTATTTTTCCTATATATTATCTAATTCGTTATTCATTTTCTGTGTTTCTCTCCTCTTTTGTGTTAATTAATATTTTGTCTTGAAATGTTTAAGTCCCCTTTTAATTTAGTTTTGCATATAGTTTGCTGTGTGGTTATCATGAAAGCTCTGTTTAATATCCTAAAGGGATAATGATATTTTTTGGCTTTATACCAGGTTAACTTCCACAACATAAAAACTCCTGTGCTGAAAGGCTAGCACAGTAGTTGAAGCTCTTGCTTAGCAAGTCTAAGCCCTGAATTCAGTTCTCAGCACCACGTAAGCTGGACACGGCGGTGCATGTGCGTAATCCCAGCACTCAGGTTGAGGCAGGAGGATTGTTGTGAGTTCAAGGCCCGCTGGACTATATAGTAAGCTCAGGATCAGTCTGGGCTGTCAAAAAAATCATCTTCTTAACAACTTTATATTCAGTTCTTTCAAACATTGATATGACGAATTTGACATTATACATTTGGGACACTCCATCTAAGCTTGCATTTCTTTTTATGTATTGTTTATATCTCAAATGAAGTCACAAATCAAATGCAAAGTTTCAAAACAATTAAATAAAGCTAGCATTCTTTCTAGTTCACCCCAACGTTTATGTGTGTGTGGATAACTACTAGTTCATTAAAAAACATGTAGAAAACAAAGAGTTATGAACATAATGACAGTAATACTAACTACCGTGATTACTCAAGTATCTACATTCATTGATATATTTTGTTTGCAGAGCTTCTAGTTGCTCTCAAATCTCTTTAACACTCTTGAATTTTCTTTTATCTGAGAATTTTTCTTGTCCTCATTTTTGAAGAAAAGCTTTATTGGATGTAAAATTCTTCACTGACAGTGTTATTGTTTATTACTTTCAATACTAGTCTGTTGTCTTCTGGACTGAAAACTTTCGGATGAGATATTTATTACTCTATTAAGGACATCCTCATATTTTGCAGCTTTAAGGATTCTCTCTTTGGCCTTGACATTCGAAAGGTTGATATAATGTCTATCTGTGTGAGATTCAGAGTTTGTTGTATTTGGAATTTTTAGAGCTTTCTGCATTCATGTGTTTCAACGAATTTGTGAAAATTTCAGACATTACGTAGATATTCTGTATGCCTATTTGTCTTTCTTAGTCTGGGATTTCAACAATGTTTATGTTAGTCTCCTTGATGGTGAACCGCAGGACACTACGGTTCATAATACATAACAATGATAATATTTGTTCAAATCTTTTCCTTCTATTATTCAGACTCAATGATTCCTAATGTACTATCTTAAAATATGCTGAGGTTTTTTTGCTTGTTTGTTTGTTTTCTTGGTTCACTCAAATCTCCCTTTGAACACAGATGGTAATTTTTTTTTCAGGTCTGCTATTCTTTAATTCCAGATCTATACTTTGGTACTTTGGTTTTATTTGAAGCTATATTTTTGTTTTAGTTTGTGGTAAGGGGAGTAAAACACGAGGCCT